>JXSR01S016535.1:34005-52613 GCA_000969725.1 Ophiothrix spiculata | reverse complement strand
CTTACTTACTTACTTACTTACTTACTTACTTACTTACTTACTTACTTACTTACTTACTTACTTACTTACTTACTTACTTACTTTGATGTATATAGTGGTTGAGTTTGACAATGAAGTATGCTTCCATTATTACCGCTAACCTTTCAAATGATGTAAAAACTCTGTATTATCTGGAAAAAAGTTCTGATATGATGCTGCATTTGTCCAATGTCCCTTTCAGTACTGCTTTCAGTTTACTTCTTCACGATTAATTTGGCAAATATGACACATTAAAGACCTACTAAACCACATACCCTAGGCACTGGTTCGAACTCCCAACTCTTCAATACAGGTAAACACAACCTAGTACAGTCTTCACTCGATTTCTCGATCACACGTGTCTTTATACCCGGGGATCAGTAAAGTAGTAATCCTGACAAAAAAAGTTAATTATGGTTGTTTTTTCAAGGATTGAATGGTGGATCAGATGAGAGTGTTTAGGGTATCGAATACTGCTACTTGATCAAGAAAAATGTTTTTTTCTAGATATCAGCTCTGCAATGAACTGCACAAATTGATAATGAAGTATTACAGCAGGAACTTGAATGTTACTTGTGTTTCCAGCATTGTCTTACCTCTACTACCGTATTTCTCAGACAAGAAATCACCAAATATAGGCAGGCATACAATCCTTTTGAAAAATATAATTTCAAGCACCCTAGCCCTGTATACTTCATCGAATGGACATTGAGTGAACAGTTCCATTTTTTTTTTATTGAGAACCCTATTTTTCTCGTTATCAACTGATACCTGTTTTTATTTATGTTAGTAGCTTTTTAGAATAAAAGAGGTATACATGGTATATGAAGAGAGTAAAATTATTGCACATTTTTCAAGTTGTATAATTTTCACACACCACGTTAAATGTCAGTATCATTTGTATATTTGGTATCCTTGAAATTTAAGCTTTAAAAAAAAAACTAAAATGAACAAATTTAATCCTGTAGTGAAATGAATTCAACTTTGTGATGTTGTTATCAGTTATTAGTAGACCTATATTACACTTTTCCTAGCTCAGCTTCCTAATTCACCCACCATGCAACGCGTTTCCTATTAAACAGTGAGGGCGTTTGCTTTGTGCAACATCTGATATTGGCATCTATCTAAGTTATTTTAGTACTTCAGCCAGATGCCTACAACTGAAAATGAAATACAAATTAACATATATATATTATATCATTTAAAAGTCACCGGAAATTTTCTATTTGGTTGTAACAGACACTTGATTATATGATATTGCTTGTTAATTAAATCTGGGTAATTAATTACTGCTAGATCCGTAATTATAATATCTTGTGACCATTGGCGCCTTGCAATAATAAAACATTCTCCAATTTATAATTGAAAACGCCAGAATAAGAACATCCCAACTCCAATAGGTCCCTTCTGTTAAGTTCTGTAAAATATAAATGCATACAAATCTCTAAAAATGCTTTCAAATCACTAGAAAGCATTTCCATGTCTTTATCTCAATCAAAATGTCACAAAGTTGACTTCCTTTAGACATTGTTAGATATTTTTTTAGCATATAGTTGCAGAGGGGAGCTTATGGAGTTGGAGTTTTCTTGTAAATGGCTGTTTAAATATAGCAACTATGTACTTTAACAATTTTCTAAGAATGTCTAAAAAGTCAACTACAGGGTCAAATGTGACACTATGATTAGGATATTGACATGGAAATGCTATTTTAGTGATGTGAAAGCATTTTTAAAATTTGTATGCATTTACATTTTATAAGTATAATTTAAAGAAGGGTGCTTTTGGAGTGTGATGTTCTTATTCTGGCGAATTCAATTCTTTGTTGAGATCTATCAGTAAAACACCACTTCTGGAACAGCTTCTAGAAACACTGGATCTCAACACCTCACAACATCTATCCAATGATAGAGGGACCAGTTTGGTCTTGGAATTTACTAAAGCTTACATGAACCGATGAATGCAAATGAAGGTTTTACAATTTGCCAATATGTGTAAACCTTGAATTATACATTAAGCAAATCACACTATGTTGCGGGTTCCATAGCATTATTCCATATATTCTACAACCTTGTTTTGTATTGTGTAAAAGACTAGCAATGATCTATTTGGATTGATTAAGACCGAATCACTGCGTACTAATATATTTTGTGCGCGAATCTTTCATTATGTTGGTATTATTTCAGGCTACGTTCGTTGCTACCACATATACTAACCTTTAAAATGGGTTCATTTGAATATTCAGCAAGATTGGTTATGTTTTTTGAATCGGAAAATAAGGACTAATTTATTTCCCCGCTTGGGCAAATTGGTTTATGTGCGTTATTCGGCTGCTTATGCGTACTTCAAGGTTGATAGAGCATACGGTGCTAATCTCTGGAACACATGGTCAGCTCAAATGTGTACTTTTGTATAGTAACTATAAAAATTAGTAAAATATGCATTTAGTGAATAGTTATTCCTTTTCATTTTGTATATAAGTACCTGTTAACCCTATTATGTCGTCTATTTATAATTTACAAACATACTAGTATGACCAAAGTAGATTTACTAAATAAACTTTATAAATCTGTAAGTATGCAACAAGCAGCCGCATAACGCACATACAGGGAAGTAAAGTAGTCCATATTTTTAAAATCATAACCACATAGCAAATGTTGTAGAATACAAGGGATATGCCATGGATCTCATAACAGAGGCCGATTGCTTGTTTCATACTTCTAGGTTTGTATAGTATAATAAGACATCTCAAACTCCGTTGATTTCTACCATAAATTATTTGTTTATTAGCTGCTTAGCTTTATTTTTATAACCAATTATGGGTCTATTTGTTTTATGTCGTAAACATAAATAACGATATGCATTGCGAAAAAGCAAAAACATTTTTAAAAAAGACGATAAGGTCGCTTCACTGGACGTCTAATAGTTGAAGGAAAAAGAAAAATCACCCACACAACTCTGTATTTTCAGATTGACTGTTATAGCCTTGTTAGCCGCGTTGTCTTGACAAATTCAGAAACGCAATGAAATTATGTTAGCATCAGTTCAAAGAGTAAGAAAAGGTCTGGGTCTACAGTAGCGCAGGATGTTAGCAAATTGAATCACGTCGTATGGAATTGGCGCGAACCAATAGAAGTGAAATATATGAGTAACTACTGAGTCAAGTCTTATTGGGGTATGAATTTATGGCGTTTATAGATGGTGTGTTGAAGCAACATTTACTTGAAAAGTTTAAGCCAAATGAGGATTGACACTTTTTAGTTTTGCTGTCGCCGGTTAGAACTTACCTGTATGATCAACGGTCATCAAAATAAAGAAGAACTAGATATTAGTATTTTGATATACTAATTTTAAACCATGCAAGAAACCATCCGTTAAAGCTGGAGGTTGGTTAAGGTGCGTTTACACTGTGACGACAAGCAGCGGAGAGCAGACCTGCGGATTTTCCGCCCGTCATCGTTAGCTAAAGTCAGTTAACGCTGACACAATCCGCTAGGCACGCATAATATCGTTACTATCAGTAGTTTTCAGTTGCAAGTTTTTAGTTCCAAATCCGTTACCCTAAGTCGAAGGCAAGTCGTCTCAGTGTAAACGCACCTTAACCAAAATTACCAAGTTGGTAAAAAAAAAAAAGAAGATAACTGGACCATCATCATTTACTATATAGGGGCTTACCCCAGGAAGTCGGTGAGAAAAATATTGCTTTAAAGAAGCAAAGAAAACAAAACTCTCTCGATTTTTTTTAAATCTTGCGTCGACCTTAAATTCCAGTCGCCCCCGGAAATCTAATGGTGTGTCCTAAAGTGTGGACGACCTCTTTTTAATGTTGTTTACCAAATGACCCCCTATTTCTGTGGGCATATTTATACTGTATCGTTCCTATTTTTTGTCTCGACGAGGAACATGCCCAGGTGAGTAACCACTTGTTAAATATATTTATTTGTACTGTATGTTTTTTGATAGGAGTGAGAGTATAGAGCTCACACTATCATGTAATTCCAAGCCACAATATCTACACATTCTACTTACAATGAATAACTCACTTTTGGCACAGCCCCGTGTTACTTGCAAGATGTTTGTAAAACCATTATATTAGGTCTTCTTTGTCCGATGTGATTGATAGAAACCTAAAAACGGCAAGGTGTGTCAAAAGTATTGCCTACCCCAAAAAACTTATGCAAGAAAAAAATAACATAAAATACTAACTAAGTTAACATATATATGGCATAGTATTATTGAAGATTTCTTTCTCAGTTTGATTATTTTATCTAAAATAACCATCTCCATCCCTTCAGTGATGATGTTGATAACCAGATTTGAGATTTCTCAGGCATGTCCCAGCTTTTGATGGTCATCCATTCAATAATGCATTCAGTTACAATAGTAGGGGAAGGTGATGGGGTGAGTTAGCCCTCGGGGTGAGTTGGCCAACCACGAGTTTCTGTTCACGTGACCTAGGGAGAATTATGTTACTGGTGATTTTCGGTCATATATAATGCATCAAATTTACCATGAAATTTACAAAACCCAGCTCATCTCTTTGTGTGAGTTATCAGTAAAACGAGTTTTTGAGTCACCTAAGTAAACTGTTTTAGCAAACGTAATTTTGTACTACTACTAGTGTCAAGATATTACTTCGCTGGTCCAAATTATTATTATTGATTACGAGCTATGGTAGGGACCTACATGTCCAACATGTCATGGGATCAAATCCACTCTATCCTTTGTTTTGTTTGTATACCACGAGGTTAAGTCAAAACTGGGACTACGGGGCGAGTTGGCCCCCTACCACATGGGGCAAGTTGGCCTTATGGCGAATTTGCCCAAGATCATGGTATGATAACCTACTCAGACTCTAGCATAATAACATTTATGACGTTTTAACATGATTTTAGTTCTAAACAAGTAAATATATGCGTATAACAAGACACAAGGAGTCTTAAATGAAACTGGTAGGCCTATATTGCATATATTGCATGCAGATAACACTGTAGGTCACAACGTATCTTTTTAAAAGATCGATATTGTATTAATTTATTATGGCATTTCATCTCAAAAGGACATTTTTGTATGCAGAACATTCCCGTGCTTCACTTTAAAAACATAATGTTTGAAATGTGTCACGGTAAAATGAGTACGATTCTTTTTTTTGTAAATGGGGCCAACTCACCCCACTGGGTGGGCCAACTCGCCCCACTATGCGTGGTGAGTTGGCCCTTTTGACGTCTTTTTTATTTTTTTAATTATTTACCGCAGAGTCTTATTATTTACATAAAACATAGCTTGGGTACATATCTATCTTGTGTTAACAGGAAAATCTTCTAGACCTTAACCTCTCCAATACAGGGGCGTTCAAACAAAAGGGGGCCAACTCACCCCACCCTCCCCTATATCTTATCAGCCAGGATTCCTACAAAGTGGTATCTTAGTCTCCACAGACGTGTTACAGTGTTTTTTCTTTACTTTTGCAGTTTTTCCAGTTCACAATTACTTTCTGGATTCTCTTTTCATCGTTTTCTAAAAGTCGGGAGATTTGGGATGTTGAAACTGAGCACTACCTTACCTACAGTAACAATTTGGTTATAGATAACTTGAACACATAGAAATCTTTACATTGATCAACAATCAACATTAAATAGGCTGGAATTGTGAGGCTTTTCTTCATCCGCAAGTAAATATAATCACACTTACACGAGCGCCGCAGATATTGGGACAATCTACACGGCGCAGATCCAGATGCATGCGCATCTCGAAGATCCAGATCTGAGATCAGCATCTCCGTAGACCGCTTACACGTATGCATGCACGCAGAGTAGGCTACTATGTATTATAGAAGATCCGGATCTGATGCCTGTGTAGCCACAGGCTACTAAAATGTGGCTCACGGAGATGTGCATTCATCTGGATTTACACTCCCATGTAGATTGCTCCCTGATGCGCGAGTCACGCGTCATCTGCAGTTGTGCTGCGTTCAGCTACGTACGCGCTTAGTCTGTATCAATTTAAAATGTGAAGAGGCCCGCCCATTTGGTGTTGATCAAAGTATACAGCAGTGCATTTCAAGATAATTGTTTGAATTTGTGCCTTCAACCAAGTATACACGCTGTGGTAGAAGCGAGCACGAGTAGAAAATACTTTTGACGCAAGGCCTACAATGTGACTGATGGAAATATTAAACTGGATTGACATTAGATTTGATGGCAATGAACAGTGTACATGAATGTGGGTGTATTGAGTCTACCCTGCAACGGTAACCCCCGGGGGGAGTCAAATATGAAAGACGTCGTAGATACGGTTGTAAGGCCGGCGCTCTAACCAACAGGCTGGGGTATTGGGTGAGACCACAGGCTCAAAAAAGAGGGATCATTGGCTGAGATCATAATTTTTTTTGCATTCGATGAGAGAGAAAAAAAAAGAGCATATTGGTCAAATAAAAGGGACCAGCATACTTTTTAGCATTCTGTGAGCAAAATTGGCATTTGATGAGAGAAAATTGTAAAACAAATATTGGCATCTTTGTTTGAGAGCACGTGTAATTGAAAAAAAAATAGCGGTTGGGGATATGGTAACAGCGACGCTGAAAAAGTATGTCTTTTGAGCCTAACATACGCGTCGCCTCCGGGATTGGACTGTAGCCCCTGGGAATGTACCCAAACCCAGGCACCGAATAAGGATTAAATAATTCAGTCAAGGTCACTGACAAAAATTGTATTTCATTGTCAATCAAAATTCATTGTCAGCTGCAAACCCAATAACTTTTTTTTTCTAATTAAGGATATCAGTGTCTTTATCTGTGAAAGTTTCTAAGATGTGTTTGTTTTACTTTGTTTGAACATTGAGAAACACGATGCTCTTTGCAAAAATCTAACACGTATCCAAGTACTTGACATATATAATCTAAATACCAGTCATAATTTGAGCTAAGGCATAATCAAAAACATAACAGTGTACATGTGGTAGCATCTGCAATTGAATACGCCAGTACTAAAAAAACCCAACTCCAATAGCTCCTTTCTGTTAGTAAAATATAAATGCATACAAATCTCTAAAAATGCTTTCTAATCACTAAGCATTTTCATGTCTATATCTCAATCATAGTGTCACATTTGACCTTGTAGTTGACTTTATTAGACATTGTTAGATAATTTTTCTAGTATATAATTGCAAAGGGGAGCTCATGAAGTTGGAGTTTAACTAATGTACTATAACAATTATCTAACAATTTTATAAGTATAATTAACAGAAGGGAGCTATTGGAGTTGGGGTTTTCTTACACTGGCGTATTGGAAGAACAAACACGACCACCAATATCTTTTTGAAAGATGGAATAAAAATATTTTACCACTTTTATGTTAAGGTCAATTTATATGAACATATCTGGAAACACATGTTACTTTTGGTCAGATTTGGGTGAGAAATGGAACTCGGAATGTGATCAATTTTCTCATGTACTGGTAAGGAGGCAACAACAAAAAATGGTCAAAAACGTGATTTTCAAACTTGATTTGACCCTGCCTTGGTCAAGGTCACTTCTCTAATCAAGTAGAGTGGTCATATGGGATGATTATCTGTTACAGTAGATAAGCAGGTGATTGAATTCAGTGCTTGGAAGCAAAGCACAAAATGATCCTTCAACGCCCCTCAACTTACAAAAATAGGTTCATGGTGAACGTTGAAAGGTCCCTGGCAGTATATGACAACTTTAAAATCTTTAAAGATGTCAAAAAATGCAATTTTTTACTGATTGGCGTGAGACCGGCAAGGTTTATTTCATTATTTCTACCACCAAGAGAAGCATATCGTTAAGAAATTACACGGAAGGCAATAAGCGTAAAAATACAAGCTGCTTATAACTAAAGGTTGACCATTTTAATGAAAAAGTCTTTATTACAATCAAAGGTAACATTATATGTATTTTTATTCAACAAAACAATTAAAAGCTCATTATTATTTATACAATGTTTGTACAGTTTGGTCAAAAAACATCAGAACCTGTGGAAGCGTTAATATTTTCGTTGGTTCAGGTGCAAGAACGGAACAAAATACTTAAAACCAGATTTATGATCAGAAACTCCAAATCCTATATACCTATTAATTAATTACTTTTTGCTGTCTGGAAATGTCATGCGCAAAAAAAGTAAACCAAAACACCTAAAGGAAAACACCTTGGTAAAAAAAAAGTTTAACCAGGATAAGGAAATCTTGAGACAATTCACGTAGTTTTTCTAAAGACCCAACAAATGTTTTACTGTATTCAAAAGAACAATTATTGTCTTAACGTGTAGAATAGAAAACAGTATCGTTTCCGTACGGTAATATTTTTGTAGAAAGCATGGCTCCAGAAACTAGTTGACAATAGGTTAGGATAAAGGTTTTGTCTACAACGAGTTTTTGCAATTGCATTTTAGGAAACTTCAACCCAATGTACACAGGAAACAAAAAGTTTGTTTTTCGGCGTGCTTTACTATATTAAATTAGTAAAATATATACACTTGTTGAGCCCGTGCTATAATTTTTTACGATTTATGTACCAAAGCGGACGTATGCAAGACTCGTATTTGCGAGCCTGTTTGCCATTATTTCAGTTTCCTGTTGTCTGATCGTGCTCCAAGCATCGTACATCACATTTGTACAACTGATTCGTTCCGCCAGTCATACGAGTTCTGACCTTTGTTGAGCCTGTCGAACTAACCAATATTAGTAGGATGAGACATCGTTTTTACGATCCTATAGGTTAGTACGGCAGGTTTGAAATTCGTAAAAATCCACGCCGTACTAATCATTTCGTTGGTAAAGCACGTTAGTTCAGCATGCCTAACCAATATATAGCGTCGCTTGTCATGCCGTACAAATCATTGATTAGTAGAACGAGACATCATTTTTACTAACTTTTTGTTAGTAGAACTTACGACATAATGTTTTTTTTTTCAGTGTAAGTTGTCTTTACAACGCCTTAGGGGAGACACGTAAACTAATCGGCAACAGCTTGCAGTTTATCTGATTACTAGACGGCAAAGTCAACATTTGAGCATCTGGCTGGAACATATTCAATATGATGCTTCAAAATCATAAATATCATAGATATACTTCACGGGCACACTGCAAAATGTGCGGATAAGATAAATTGTCGATATGTGTAAGACAGGGGAGAAATAGACTGTTCCGCCTTGTGCAGATATCTGAACCACATTGCCAATTAGTTTAATGTCTCCCCTTACACTTTGATTGCAAACCAATTGGTGATGAACAGCGAACGAAAAATAATTATCCCCGTTTTAAAAGTTTGGCCAGGAATGAGCAAAGTGAACAAGTTTCTACTGAAGGTTTCAGTTTTCTAATCAAGATATTTACATCTTGTAATTCCCTGAGCACAACAAAAGCTTCCTCGCCTAAAGCAAAATACATCACCTTAAACCACAAAGGAGTATGTTATCTGTTTTCTCATTCTGGTACAGCTGAGATTAAGCTATATAGGAAAAAGTGGAAACCGCCTAAAATCACTCTATGATCCAGGGACACATTTAATCCACCGTGAATCGGAACTGTCGAACAGGATGTGCGCCCTGTGTAAATTCACACCAACAGTCGTTTGGGAATTACAAAAATTGCTCATAAAGTTGTTACTTTATAATTATGATCAGAGATTTATATAAAATGACAGAATGACAAACCGAGAACAGGATAATGACTTATTATAATTTGAGATGGAGTCATGTCCATTTTCATTAAATTCATGTTTGTCTTTCATGGACTTACCTAAGGGTCAATTAATCAAAGGGCAGGTAGGTCAAAACTATATTTGGCAATTTCATACTTAAATGAGAAAATATTTGCAAGCTGTCCCCATGTTTTGTAACAATTAAAATGACAGTGTCATTATCAGTTTAATCAGTTTGTAATGGACGTCAATGCCTATTTCAACTGGATGACGTCATTTTGCGGTGCTACTATCGCTGACGATACTTAAAGACAAGCGTAAACAGTAAAACTGATCATAATCTTGTTAATCTCCATCTAAAGTTCCATCAAGAAAACGATATCTAAAATATTGTACTCCGATACAACAGAGAAGGGTCAGCAAATTTGCAATTTTCGTTTTAACCACTAAAATCTGAAACGAAAAGGAAAAATAGAATAGAATAAGTTATAAAGTCATCAACAAGTAACGATGGTGCGCATTGTGGAACGCATATTCAAAGATTCATAACTCAGAATCAATGCATTACCAGATTCTTTCATGACGACTTCAATGACCTAATTATTTTGAGTGTATAAGAATTCGTTGGGTGTTTGTTTCATTTGCCAATTACAAGAGCACATGCTTCAACAAAATATAACCCAAAGCAATTGATTAAAACATTTAATCACGAACTTTATTTAAATTTTCGCTATTGGCAATAAATGTCTCTCGTTTATAATAATGTGAGTCAATTTTATTAGATCTTAATTGTGTTAATGCTTAACCCTTGTCTAACCAAGCCGTTTTGTAACACGTCTAACCACCCCTAAATGTTTGGAACGGAAATCTATGAACTTGGTCTTGCTATCAATAGATAGGTATGGTCCTTCTCTATCCAACGATACCAATATCACAAAAATCAGCCCAGGTATCACGTAATTATGACGTCATAAAGGTCTTTCAAGTCGAAAAATTTTGGCAAAAGTGGCCACCAAATCAAAATGTAGCTATAAAAGATCTAAATAACAAAATTTTATCGTTTTTTTGGCAAATATAGAAGGAAACTGATAATTTTGAAATGCCCTGCAAGTTTCACCCTCATAGCATGCATATATTTTTCAAAATGGCGACTTTTCCGGGGTTGCACCAACCCCAACTCCACTACAATTTTGACAACCTACCTTAGGTGGTACCCCCTAATTTGTTCATCAAAATGACCGCAAAGGATGTAAAAGAGATCACCCAAATGCCTGGGCTCGGTTGCTTTCGCGTTTTATGCTGCGGAAAAAAAAACCTTTAGGGACGGGGAGGGGTTGCAACCTAACCACCCCCGAAGCTTAATTCGTTTAAAGTCGTGACTCAAGGAACCTGAGATAAAGTAAACCAACAGCAAGGAACAGCATACAGACAGAGTTGCTCATTGCCGGGTATATGTAGATCATATCACTTTTCTATACACAGCAACAATTTCTTTACAATATTTTGTAGTGCGCAGGTTTCGGATGCCGTCACCTTTCCCATGATGCATTAAGAAAGAAGAAACGACTGGCGGCGCACTGTACATTTGTTTAACCTATAACAAACATATAGCGCATGTGTAAGTAAATTTTGTAAGTTTAAACCACCGTGACAGAGGGGAGCGTGGCCGATTGGTTAGAGCGTTGGACTCATAATCAAATGCATTCGTCTGTCGTGGGGTCGAGTCCCGGTCTCGGCTCTCGGTACGTCTCCTTGTTTCCTTAAAGCAAGAAACTTTGCTCTACCTCCTTCGTGCTTCGGAGGGCACGTAAAGCCGTTGGTCCTGTTGATGAGTGAATTTTATAATTTGTATAGAAATGTTAACAAGGCAATAACGCAAAAGTCATGCGCCAACCAGGGAAGGTCAAAGTAAGGGACTGGATAGGTTTCAAAAATAAATAATGAGAAAAGCAAATTTACCTAGATAAAGGAATACACTAATTATCACGTTATTAACGATAGTCATTATAATTCATACGGAGGAATATTGATATTAAACATTTGTCTAACACATGTATTAAATACAAGTTCTGACAAAAACAGATTAATGAGAACAAGCAGATTTAAAAATAAATTCTTGACCAAAAAGTCTATTAAAAAAACTCGGAAATTTTCCACTCATTGTCACCAAGTCTAAAATTCAAATGCAGCTCGAAAATTACATTGTTTACTTCCAAAATTTAACTAAATTATCCCAAGAGTTTATCTGAATTTTACAGCTACTAAATGGCAGATTGGACATGTAAAAAGGCTCAAATTAATTATTTTCTGATACCAATACATGAATCGGTAGTTGAAAAGTGTTTCTGCTTTCGCCATTGGCTTGCTCTTAACACGTGCCGCTCGGTGAAAAACATTCGATCTCATTAATATTTCTCGCATCTAATTGACCTGTACGTGTGACAAGTGACCTGTCATTGAACTTGTGTAGAGCATAGGTACGGCCGTCCCGTTACTTATCGCTCACAACCAACATGAATCATGTCAGATTTACCATTTTTTTTGAAAAAATTAATTAATATACTTCCATATAAATGTACAACCATTTAGACGGCTGTAGGATTCCCAAGGCTCTTGAGTACACATAGGTATATTCAGATGTCAAAAAGGAGAATTCTCGGAGATGAAAATGTGATATTTATGAGTGAAAATGTTCAGGTTTTTTCCGAAAAACTTTTAGTCCAAAAATCTCTCTTGTTTCGCTTATATGATAAAATTCATAACTTCTACTTTATAGTATGTGTTAGATATGAGTTTTATATTGACATTCATGAATTTAATCAATTACAACTATTCTTTATTTTCACAAAAATAGTGATTTATTGTGAGTAGTGAGCGGGTTCTTTGCACTAAAATCAGCGGGAAGAAGAATTGAATTTCCCGGCTTGGCACGTGACTATTACGTTTTTGCCTAGTTAAATAGAAATGTAAAGAGCGCCATCACTCGGTTTGTTTATGTTGAGGAGTTCAATATGGCGTCTCCCTTGAATGCTATCAAGTAAAATAAAAAGCACAAGAAATCCTTGTACATCGTGGTGTAGAGAAGAGTTACTATTACGAGGCCGGTGAATTTATAACAAGTAAGAACTAAAGATTTACAGGTCCCATCTGAAGTGTTCCTGACACACTGTCGGATGTAAAAGAACGTCACGGGCTAGGCTAGCGCTACGGTCGTTCGAAATAAGAGTAGGGGAACCTTCCCCGGCAACCGTGACCGTATGTCAAAATACGTCATCTACTCTAGGACCAGAGTGCATAGACACAATACCTTCAAAAGTATATCATCTCTCTAGGACCAGAGAGCTCATCTAGATGCTGAAAAGGCTTTGATGAGAATAAGCGTAGAAGTAGAAGTGGCGGGGCTTAAATTTATCTGAAACTTCACTGACATCTTTGAAAAAAGTATTGACTTATCATGAGTATCCAACTTTCCATCAATATTTAAAACACTGATCTCATCATTGATTATCAGATAATCAGAGCTTCGATGTATGAGGACAATAGACCACTTTCGTATGTCCCATAATGCATTTTGAAAGTACCGCATATAGGAGCATTTTTTGCGCAAACGACCATATCTTACGTTGTGCGCAAATGACGTTGTGCGCACAACGTATTAATAAGGTCGATTGTGCAAAAGTTCCCGGATATACGGTATACTTTCAGCGTGAATAGGAAAGTAATCTATTCTGTTTTTGAACAGGAATTCAGACGACGATTCTGATTGGACCAAAGCCCAGAAATTACGTCACCCACGCATGCGCCATGTGTTTAGTATAGGTTAACTCACCCCTAAATTCCACATTACCTATATTCAGCATTTGGACTGGCATTGTTTCTTGGACGGCTTTGAAGCTTTCGTGCCTGTTTTCTTCTTTTTTGAACAACAAGAACATGAACAACAGCAATACAGTATACAACAACAACAACATCCGATTAGTAAGACGACTGCAGCTACAAAAAGGCCGGCGGTAAGAGCAGTACTGTAACCAAGAAGAAATAATGGTTTTTTTTTATTCTGGTATGGTAAAAACAGTTCCAAAGTTGCAATTATGGCGGCTATACATGTATATAGTTTTTATTTTTATTTATTGACATCTTTAAAGAGGGCAGCGTTACAGTTTCTTAGCACTGCTTTACATAAGGGCCCTCTAGGCTATATTAAACGGCTGAAACTGATTTTTGTTGAAATGTGTACTTGTATTTACTAGAATATGCATAGATAAATTACTACTGTAATGATTTTATATACTATACAACAATCGAAAATTAATTTCAGCCATTTTGAAATTGCACTCATACATGCCCAATCTTCATATACGATCGTATCAAGCACTCAAGTGTTTACAGTTTTCGATAAACATAGAAGCTGGGCATCTTGTTCTCTGAGCTGTCTAATATATTTGCCCATACCACTTCTTATTAAAATTTTTGCCAGCAATGGATTTTACCTATATTATAGCACGTTCCCAATAATTAGCTAAATAACATCGACAATAAACAGAACATTTTCTGAAAGCAAAACCATGTTTCTTTCCAAGTTCCTAATATCGAATTGGTATAATTTGACCTTTTGGCCTCCGCTTGCAGAAACAAAACAACGCGGCTTCTGGATTCTGTTAACAAGGACTATTCCTTATACATATAACGTCTTCCTATAGACGTCTCTGATCAATCAACCTACTCCATCTTGCAAAAATGAAAGTTTTACTATAAGAGTCCATGGGAGTCTTTAAACTACCCCTGTCAAGCCTTCACTCGTAGTCACTTTTAGCCTTCAACATCCAATACAAATATTCCCTCTCATTCATAATACACGTCAAAAAATAGTGAGAGGAATCTAAAGATTCCCTGGGGAATTATTACCGACAAATGGTATACCGGGTGCTCAAAGGTTTTGGGCTCATTTTCGTAATTTTTGATATATTGATGGGTTGGTTTTCATCACAGACCCAATGCGCCCAATTTGCAAAATTGGTTGTATTTTTGAAAATTATATCAAAAAGCACCCAAATTAGTGGGGTTTTTTTATAGAAAAATGGAATGGGTCGCAAAATCACGCTTTTCGAGGTATGGAGATGGTCAAAAGTTTGAGGTCTTCTTTTAGCATCCCCGTACAAATATTTTCAAAGACCCCGCTCGGGCTTTGAACAAGCATACACAGACAAATAATGAATTACATTATTAAAGATCCACCGTGCTTTCAGTATCCTGCCACAAAATTTGACGTCGAGATGATATCAAATGTCTGGTGAACCTGGAGGAGAGTTTGTTCAAGACTCCTATTGGCGCATGCGTAAAATAAGAAATTTAACCAACATTAAATGCGGTATTTGGAAAGCGCTTTGGTCAAAAATGCTGTATTTTAATTAGAGAATAAAAGGTAAAATTTATTGTTTTGCCTGTCATCTATCGTCTCATAATGGATTGGAGTACATTATTTTGAATAATGGGTGCTCCCGCAGCATTACGAAAAAATAATGTACGCCCATCCATTATGAGACGATAGATGACAGGCAAAACAATAAATCGCCATATTTTATTCTCATTCTTAGTCACATATTTGAGTCATTTATAAACCAAAAACGATGTAAATTATTGCCCAAAACTATAAACATTATCATTGGAAAAACGTACACCTCTATTCAAACATGAAATATTCCAAACCCAAAACCCAGTAAAGATGCCGCGCCGGATGTGTGCGTATACCTGCATCGCGCCGTGATTTTGAACGCGCGGCTCTACTGCATTTCACGCTGAACGCTGAACGTCTCATAATGGATGGCCACAATGCCTTATTAGGAAGTAAAATCGCACTCAGTGACTAAGAATCTTGAATATGTGATTACTTTATTATGTGTGATGAACATAAAACAAATACCGACTTACCTTAATGTTGTACTGAAATCCATCCGCGGTCCATTATTGACATTCTGATTGCTGAAATTCGGATTAGAATTTACCGATTGTGAAGATACAAAATCTAAGAGATGTAAACAACAAGTTGCAAATATATAAATGTGGTACGTCATGATGTTCAAAAACTGATGGACCATGTTTTATTACCGTATCAAGTTTGTATATAGTATGGCCTAAAACTCTGAAGGCAGTATCTTGTTTACTTTTTATGAAAAAGAGATCGAGATAATGTCAAGTTGTGTAATCTTATCTAATCGAGGGGTTGGGGGTCTCAACAAAGATTCGTGTTGCTATGAGGTATTAATACGTATGTCGATATTTATGAGATATTTGTTTAACAAGCTTCTCGATCAGTTTTGTAATTTTGATTTAATTTATTTCTTGTTGGTGGCGATTTAAATCAAGTTTTAAGAATCTATGAACCTTACTTTTGACATTTGACACAAGGATAAGGTAAAGGAGAGTCAGGAGACCATAAACAAATTTTATTCACGTTAAATTCACACACTAAATATTTAATTTACGCATAAAATTAATATAAAAATATGAATAGCGCCACCAATAATGAAATCTCATTAATGGGATTACAAATTATTTATTTTGATCTTAAATTAGCATTTTTTGAAGATAAAAGGTGAAACTAAATTATAGAAATAAGTATTGTAGTTCAGCACCTAATTCCAGAACTATTTCAAACATTTTAAAGGTCCTGCACTTATTGTAACAGTGCATTTTTGTCAAAAAAATAATAAATAAATCCGTCAAACAGCGGTGTACTTAATGCGTGTACCCCCATGTGAGCCGGATATGACCAATATAAGAAGATTATATTATTGAAGTTCATGCCTTAAAAAGTTTCGATATTGCCAAGAATTTTGTTGTCATGGATTATTACCATTTTATTGATATTATGAGTGCAATCTGGATCAATAGATTTTCAATGATGTCAACAGATTTTCCTAAACATCTGCAACAGCAGCAATTTAAAACAAAACTTATTGCCAATCAACTTCATATTTGTATTGATAAGTAATTAAAGTTGCTATGGCATTTTTGCCCCAAATTGCATGACTCCAAAATTTCGTGTTCACCCTGTCAAAACAGTGTTCGCCTGGTCTTGACTACTAACAGTGCTCACTAGTTCGACGACTCGCTAGACCGAAGACCCGCTAATCTGAATTGTAGTTTACATAATAATAATAATAATATCCGGCATTTATATGCGCGCTATTCACCGTAGTACCATAGCGCTTGACATTATTACGCTGTTATTAGGAAATCGTCACAATCATTTCACCTCAACTGGATCACAATCTTAAGACGCAGAATTTTAGATTGTGATATTCCCCTAACAGCTCCTCAAATGCAATGCGGTTGGGTCGGCGAAGCAATCGAGATTAAATGTCTTGCCCAAGGACATTACCCGTTGGCCGAAGCGGGGCTCGAACTCGCGATCTCACGATTCGGAGTCCTGCGCTATTCAACTAGACCACACGAGCTCCCATCTCCCTTCAGCGTGTCATAACTTATTGGTTATCACGAACCTTCACTGCGCGCGCAACAGCGTAATGGCCAACATTTTGCCTGCCCGACTTTTCAATTTTATTTTTCAAGTTAGTACATCGACAGAAGGTTTGAGCATCATTTCCGATAATTCTAAAAAGCAATAGACCACTTTCGTATGTCCCATAATGCATCTTGAAAGTACCACAAATACGGGACATTGTGACGTATCTTACTCAGTCTGCCATAGTTGAAGTTCTGCGCTTTGTGCACAACTCGACTGCGCATAATACGTCACAAGGTCCCGTATTTGTGGTACTTTTAAGATGCATTAAGGGACATACGAAAGTCGTCTATTGCAATGAATATAATGGAACATTTGGTTTTTGACGCAATCTTACTCTGTCAACTATGTTGAATTCAGCAGGCCACGAGCGGTACAAAGCTTTTGATTATAATTCTTCTTAAACTGAGTGCTATTTGACAGTGATCACAGAATCTGTTGCTACAACAAGAGGTGCCTTTACTTCATATTTCAAAATTTTGTCAATTTTTCGCGGGAGTCAATGGCTGTGAACTTCGACCCAATATATATCAGCAATGGAGTATGGGTCTGAATGTTCAGACTAGTCATAACCTAATTAGGTATTCCAATTAAATTAAAGCAATAAAATGGTGATGACTTTTGCCACACATCGACTGACCTTTTCAAACCGACGTTTTTGTCATGAGATATGTCATGATTATTTAAAAAAAAATAGTTAAGTTTCATTTTTTTGGAATTTCAGCCCCATATTCAAACTAGATATTTTTTATAAAAAAAAAAAAACAAAAAAAAAAATATCGTAGTCGGCAGGATTCGAACCTGCGCGGGGAGACCCCAATAGATTTCTAGTCTATCGCCTTAACCGCTCGGCCACGACTACTCGTTCACAAAATTACACTTATAGAATTGTGAAGTTGTTTTATCTGTCTAATATTGATAAGCACAGCAGATGTTTTTACCGTGTTATTCCCACCGAGTAATGCCACAGCCATAAGTACACATACCCAGCCCGGGGGGCCACTTAGCTATAATGGTGTACACATGCGTGAACAAAGGTTTCCTTAATACCCCCTTAACACGTTTTTCGAGTAGCCTTAAAAATTACCCCTAAACAAGGATTTCACGCCGTTATTCCTTTCATTTTACCCCCTTAACAAGTTTTTCTAA
The DNA here is from genome assembly GCA_000969725.1 of Ophiothrix spiculata. Lineage (NCBI taxonomy): Eukaryota > Metazoa > Echinodermata > Ophiuroidea > Amphilepidida > Ophiotrichidae > Ophiothrix > Ophiothrix spiculata. The sequence continues at coordinate 34,266 of JXSR01S016535.1, read as the reverse complement.
ATAAACACCCCGTAAACAGGTTTAAACCCTATGCCCTGAATAAAGTATATAAAATTAAACATGTATATAAGAAAAAATGTAAAACTTACTTGCTAGACCACATGGATGTCTAATTCTTATTTTTTTAATTGTGTTATTTAGTTGTTACGTGTTTTGAGGTTGTAATAGTATTTTAACCATGTATAATTATTTTTTTTTTATTATAAGGACCCCATCTTTGACTTAAAGGGTTATCCTTGGCATATTTTAGGTCAATTCTTT
>JXSR01S016534.1:9823-31697 GCA_000969725.1 Ophiothrix spiculata | reverse complement strand
CAAGGTCAAAGGTCATTTGAGGTCAAGTTGTAAAATAGGCTGAAAATGTCAATTTGACCTAATTTGAAAAGTTGAAGTCCGATTGGAACCAAACTTGGGTTTATGGATATAATATAAGAATCCTAATATGTTGATGAGGTCATAGGTCACATACTAGGGTCAAAGGTCATTTGAGGTCAAGTTGTAAAATAGGCTGAAAATTTTAATTTGGCCTAATTTGAAAAGTTGAAGTCTGATTGGAACCAAACTTGGTTTGTGGATATATAAGAACCCTCATATGTTGATGAGGTCAAAGGTCACATCTGAAGGTCAAAGGTCATATGATGTCAAATTTCCCTAAACTTTCCATTTTTCTGATCGCGTCGGCCAGGGGGATCGTGTGGTTCCGAGAACCAGTATTTTTTTTAATGCGACGACGACCCTATTGTAATAAATACGGGTCAGATGTACTACATGAGCAAAATTTATTGTAGTAAATGCGACCTCGTCGTTCGTCTGACCCCGGCCTAAGATGCCATAATGATCCGCCTCTGCATGTGCACAAACAAAAGTTACAGACAAATTTCAAAAGATAAGATGCAATAGTGACAAGTAAAACAGGACGCCTTAATGTGTCAACAATTACCATTTACATGATATCAACAATGGAATTACTATGTAAATAATGTTAATGTTAAATATGCCTCAGAGGGTTTGTAAAGGAAATCAACTTGGATTCAAACAGACTATTAGCAAACATTGTGAGCAATATGAAAAAGATGTCATTATTTGGAAGAAATCTAATTTATACTCAATGGATATTGTATTTTGAAGTGATAATATTCATGTTATCTAGCTTTGATACAATAAATATCATGCAACCTTTTAAGAATTGAATGAAGAAACACATGGAAATCTTAAATAACCCCTTTTAAGTCTGATCAAATTAAGTAACATGAATAATTTAGCAGGTGGCTAATTTTACAGATTTATCAAGATTAATTCATAAACCTTGAAAAGTTAACAACACTGTATTTTTACATAGTAGAATTTGAAACAATATCATAATTCTAGAAACTAAAGCATCATGTATCCTAGATGGCTGACATCTTTATTTCGTCATTAGGCAAAGATGAAAATTGACACACAAGTCTTTATACATATATTGTAAGATCAGTCCATGTCTATTTACCATTGCCGTATTATGGGAAGCTCTTACATTTCAAATTCAATAGTTTAATAGATGTAATACATCATTCGGAGCATTTTAAATGGAGCACTAAGCATTTTGTAAAACTTTATAAACTAATGGACATTGAAGGGGTATTCTATTAGTTTTTTCTTCAAACATAAACTGAATAAAATTAAAAATATTATCATGTTATTCCTGATTATTGTCTTTGAATTTATTCAAAATTTGGGTGGTTAGGCCTATGCTGTCCATATGAGCCATAAATGCCAGAAACTTATTTTTGCGCTACAGATGAAAATACATGTTAAGGGCGTAATATGCCGAAATTGATTTTAAGCCAGATTCACAATTCTTGTGCTTACTAACAAAATACAAGTTTCATTTCAAGAAAATGATAAGAAATGTGAAATAAATCTGCATATTTTTAAGACAATCAACAGAAAATATGGGGCTTAGTGATCTTTGAACGTGTTTATCTCAGTTATATGTTTTACTCCCTGACAACCTTTGACGGACCATAACTTGTCTTCTGGAAATCGTGTGAAGTTTATTAAGTTGTGATTTTAATCCTTAAAGCATGGTCTTTGCAAATAATAAAAAAGTGAAAATGACAAGAGGTGGCATTTACGGCTGGTTTGGGATGGACTGTCACATTTTTTAATTTGATAAAAAGGGAAGTTGCATCAATTTGAATTTCTCAAACTTATTGTTAGAAACAATACTTGCTTGCTTGTGTCGAGTTGTGTCCTCGAACTGTAATGGATCTCCATAGCTTTCTATCCTTCATGGCCGTCTGGAAGTCCAATATCTGAAGTCTGGTGTCTTGCTTCAACACGTCTGTGTAGGTCAGGTTGAGCTTTCCAGGTCTCCTCTTCCCATATTTCGGATTCCAGTGCACAAGATTGGACACTGGTTCATCCACACTCCTGGAACAGCAGCCGACAAGGCGAACTCTTCTTTGTCTGATTTTGTCAGTGAGTTTCGGAAGTTTGCCCTACAGATCTTTATTGGTGGTGTGCTGTTGCCAATGCACATTGAGGATAGTTCTTAGCATCCTTGTGTATGTTCCATCGAGGCGCTTGGCTAGCTTTGCAGATATAGTCCATGCTTCACTGCCGTAGATAAGAACAGATTCTACTGTGGCTGTAAACATACGCAGCTTGAAGTTCTTAGAGAAACAATACAGAAAGAAAAAAACTACTGCCTCTTAGATTTAGGGCACTTGTTGATCAAGTTTCAAAAATCTTTAGTACTCTATCAAAAGTCATATGTTTTAGTAGAACATGGTTATTATTATAGCATACAAATAGAGACTGGTGTGTCAAGTTTCATCACTGCCTATAATAATAATAATAATGATAATAACAGGATTTATAACGCGCCTATTTGCCAAAGGATACTAGGCGCGGAAAAAACAGAAGGAAATTGAAAACCAACCCAAAACAATTAAGAAGAAAAAAGGTGGATTTTGAGTGCCTTGGAGAAGGATGGAATGCTCGCAGCATTGCGGATATAGAAGGGATCGAGAGCATTCCACAGTCTATGACCAGCAATAGAGTAGGTTCTATCACCAGCTTGCTTAGATGTTCTACAAACAACAAACTGGGGAGCCTTAGAGGAGCGGAGAGAATAGGAAGATTTCTGGATGTTGAGTAGAGATGAAAGGTAATCAGGCGAGGAGCGTTTTAAACATTTGTAGACATACAACAAAGTGTGATATTGGATGCGTTTGGCGACTGGAAGCCAGTGTAATTCCTGAATGAGAGGAGAAGTGTGGGTACGTTTGGGCTTCTTGAAAATTAATCTGGCACATTTGTTTTGCAACCGTTGAAGACGGGCGAGATCTTGCTTGGAGATACCATTGAACAAAGAGCAGCAATAATCAAGTCGGGATAATATGAGGGCACGGACAGCATTGTGGCAAGCATCAAAATCCAGAAATCTTCGTATTCGGTTAAGATTGCGAATCTGCCAATTGAGGGAGCGAGAAAGACGAGTGATATGACAACATAAGATGACAGCCACCTGAGACACTGACATCATGCTGTTTTTCTGAGTTTTGATTTTCTTTTTAATCTTTTTTTAACATTCTGATAGATTGCAGATTACAGATTATATGATGTGAGAATTAAGCAAAATGAGTTGATACTGGTAAAAAAAATTGTGATAAGGCGAAATCATACTCGACCTCCAAACAATTTTTTTCCTACCAAACATTTGGTCGTGACGTCACCAAATATTTGCCATCGAACTTAAAGTATGAACGGGTAGCAAACATTTGGTCCAATGTATATGGCAATTCAATAGCATGTGCAATCTAGCGCGAAATTTTATTTGGTCTCAACTCGGTGTTGACGTTATTTTGTTTGGGGTCACTCGTCATTTTGACGTCACGACCAAATGTTTGGTAGCAAAACATTTGTTTGGAGGCCGAGTATGTAAATTTTCGGCTATATGAACAAAAATATATGTATGTGCAAATGGTGTGCATATCAAAAATAGGAATTTCTCACTTGTCATTTTGTTGTCAACAATAATTATTGAATAATAATTTAGCAATCTACATGGAAAACAAAGCACTTGACACAAGAAAATAAAACAATAAATGAAAACAGAAAATCAGTTCTTTGGAAAACTCAAATTTCTTTATTTGCTGTTACAATCAATGAATCCCTGACATTTTTAAGGCGCCTAAATCAAAACATTGTTCAAAGGCGCCAATCTTAGGCAAAAGGAAAACTACTGTCCATACGCTACATTAAAAAGGTGAGTTTTTAACAGTCTTCTGAAAATGAAGATAGAGTTTGCACTGCGGATGTTAACAGGGAGTTATTTCCAAATGTGAGGAGCATAACTGAGAAGACAGAGTGGCAAAAATCTTCTATAGAAATAAGATTAAAACAGATTTTAATAGCTAGCTGATATCATAATGTCACAGAAATTCAGTTCAAGTTAAAGCAATTTGTGAAATTTAAAACTGGCATCCATTTCTTATATTGCAGTAGCTCCCAATCACTAGAACCTTTAAGATGATGACAGAATTAGATGTAGGGAAATGTAAATTGGCAATGCGAGCTAATGATAACTATTTATAGAAAAAACAGATGAAGAGGTTCTTCGATTGAAGCCAGTCTCAATAAGCTTAAAGGAACTGGTCTACATTTCTCTTGCTACACATACTGATTTTATTTTGTTGTTGAAAAGTCTATCCAAATATCAACTTGCTTCACTTCTTTTGTAGGGGGTATTTCTATGTATTAGGTATACAGGAACTTGCTCAAGATGGTTGATTTTTCACAGGAAATCCCTAAACATGGGTCCAATTTTTTACAAAAAAATCCTTAGATAAGGGTCTTAAATTTCAAAAATTGAAACAAAGTGGCAACATAAGCCTGTTTTGACGCAAAATTACCCTCAAGAATTGGTCCAATGTTGCAAAATGATCAAAAGAATGTCAAATCAACCAGGTTTGGCTTAACAACACTCATACAGGTTTCAGATTTTTGGATGCACATCCCTGTCACTGATTGAAATACCCCGCCAGATTTATTGTTTATGTTTACTTCATGGAAATAGAGCTATTTACATATCAAGAAATATCGCCACAAGCTATTGAAAATGTTCCGTTGTTTAACAAATGTCTTCATGAAAATTAATTCCTACTGGAATCTAGACTAGTACCTTTAAACTGTCTTCCAGATTTGTATTATCTCACCAGTACTCCTTCAATGTCTTCATAACATTGGTTTATCTCTGTACCTTGCATACCTATCTCTATTCATCTCATGAAATCTTGAGAAATTATCAGTGAAAGCAACTTCAACATCATCAACCTCCTTGTGACAGAAATGCTGGCATTGCACAAATGTCAATGTTATTCAAATGCCAATATCAATTTAGGCCTCTACTCTAGTATGTGCTTCATTTCTTCTCAATATCTCTTCTCTGTATACTTTCAAATAATGGAGTTTCTATTTAGAACAGAATTAAAGTCAAACTTTAATGATTTTATGTTTTTTGTAGATCAAGTTTTTTAAAAATTGCTAAAATTCATGTGATCTTCCTTTTTGAGGGAGATGGGTTAAACCTAACCCATCTGAATGTTTTTGAAGTAATTTTTAACTTTGTCAGTCTTGATGACGTAGAAACAATTAAACAGGAAGCCAAATTAACAATATATGTAGGGAACACTTTCTCAAACATTTGAATTTGCCTTAATTTTCCAGTTTTTCTGTAAATTCCTGACCTATTGGACCACAGCAAAGTGTCACATTTGCTCTAGAGTAGAAGCTTTTGTGTAGTAGATCTAGTCAGTGGTGTGCCCAAAGGGGGGGGGGGGGGGGGGGGGGGGCGGGCACATGCCCCCAGTTTGGTTTGTCAGTCGGGGAAAAGGCCCATTCAGGAATATGGACAAGAAAAGAAAAAAATCAACAGAAAAGAGAGGAAAAATAGATATAAATTGTTGAAAAGTCGTTTGCGCGCTTGTGAGCCTTTTTTTTTGCTTGTCAGTTGTCAAAAGCTGCGCCACGCCAAAAACTGTTGGGTGTACTTTTTTCCTTTAAGTCTCATGTCATTTGGGGGAAACTGATGCTTGTGTCTCACCCTCTTAAAATTCTGCACACGCCACTGGATCTATTGAGCAAATTTATATATTAGGCATTTAAAAATGTTGGGTTTGAAACACGTTCTTCAAACATTTTACTTTAAAATTGAGAGCCATTGACATCACAAATTTAATCATTAAAACCGGCATTTGTTTATTAGCTCTTCTGGTAAATAGTCATTATCAGGTTTAGAATTGATATTGGTTAACCGGCTTCATTTCGCGAAAGCCTATTTCAAAGTGGTGTCTGCTACTTCGGCCAAAATTGCACAGTGGAGGAATGCAATGAAAACAGGTCAAAAGTCAGCCAATCTATGGACTATAGGCATTGTATAAGGTCAGATGCTGAGGAAAGATTTAGGAAAAATATTTAATTAAAAAACAATGACCAATCTAGGGTCTAATTAAATTTTTCCCACTTGTTTTAGGTTTTCAGTGGTAATTTTAAAACACTTAATAGAGGGAGATATAATTTTGTGAAGTGCATCGTAGAGAACAAATTACAATTAAACCAATCACATGATTGTATTTATGAAGTGAACAACTTCATTTGTATGTCAGTGGCATGGTCATTATTTGTCAATAGCCTGTCTGGCTGAAAATAGAGAAAATAAAAGCAATTTTGTATGATGTTGCCTCTGCAGAAATACTTTCCGGCGGCACTGTATCAATGGTTCGAAAACACTACCTACCTTCTTGATACTAGAGTACTACGTAAAACTATTTTGAATATCACTGGTTAAAATGCGAGTAATGTGACAATTTTATTTTCTTTATATTTAGTATACTAAAATCAATTTTGTATGGATATATTTATTCTAAAACAAAATGTTAAATTTCCATAAGATATCACAAGACTCAATAATTTTACATATACTTACACCATCCATCATGTCAGCAATATGTATGTGACATGCTGCTTGGAAATTACACAGCCCAATGATAACAGGAAAACCAACGTGGAATCAGTTAACTGGCATAAATATATGCATAGAACTGGAATTTTGTACTTTTATTAGGTCATGTAAGTGCTTGTTTAGCGCTTCACAAAATACTAATGAGATAAATACATTAAGATTCATCCAAGAAAAATGACAAGTTCAAATTATACCTACAAATATTAGTATTGCCTGTGGCACGATGCGTTCTTGCTTTTATACATAACACTCATCTTGATTGAGTTTATATTATGAATTGAGGGTTTTTGTATTGAAACGTGTTCTTTAAGAAAAAAATTATCATACTGAAACAACAGCCATCAGACTTGTAGTGCAGAGATATTTAAACTTTTACATTATATTTTATAGTCCTACCATTATTGACTTGATGTTATAAAACCTAGTATAGATTTAAACTGGATGTAGCCTGATTTACAGTCACATTGTTTTCATTTTGTCTTGAAACTTGTGCTTAATTTCATAACCTATCCATAGGAAATATGCACTGTTTTGATTTGAAGAGCTTAGTACTTATGGTGTTTAGATTACATTGAGAAGGGAGTTCATTTCAAGAAAATCCATTTTAGTATGTAGGCCCTATAAAATTTATTTAGAGGAAATAACTCCCAGAAATAACTTGTAGGCTTTATCCACCGGCGTGCCCAGGATATTTTCCTGCAGGGAGCTCAGAGGGGCTGTCAGTATTATGCGGGGGACTTAATGCTTATAACTATCAAAAAACAACTGATTTTATATAAATATTTAAAATATGCGGGGGGGCTTCAGCCCCAAAGCCACCCCTTGACACGCCCGTGTTATCCATGGACATTGCTCCATTTTAGTACAAATTAATCAATTGTAATGCACATCATGAATCTTTTAGGAGGCACAAGTCAATAGATTTTAACCCTTTCACGTCCAGTCCCGTATCCCATACGGTATGGCTGTTTTGGACTTTCGGCCATATTGGATCAAATGAGGTCAAAGGTAATATAAAAACAAATCATTTTGAAAGCCTAATGTGTTTACCATGTTATTCTGAAGTTTGAATAAAATACACGAAACACTTCTAGAGATAACTGAGTTAAACATCAAATAGAGGAAAATACCTCTGGACTGGAAAGTGTTAATAGGTACCTCGGGCGAGTAGATTTTCGCATCACAAGGGATTCTGTAGTGTACTTTTTATCTACTGTGTATCTTATTATTTGTGCAATGAGATCATATTACTGAAGGTAACAATCAGGTTGCAATAGGTTTATTCCTGAAAATGTACTTTAATCAAAGTCACTTCCATTGTCATTTTATTTGTGTAATTATGATGATAATGCTAGAAATATTGCAATATATTGAAAATGCCACAAGAATGACTTCACACCAGTAAATATAAATAAAAACCTTGCTTCTCAGTTTGATAATGAAAAGGGATTTTCCCATCAATCCCTTACCATTTTCTGCCTGGCAGTCTCCTGGCTGGTATTCTAGTTATCTCTTGACCGTAAAAAGTGGATAGAAAACTCTCAGGATTGGTTTGTTGTTTGTTTTTAGAAACTAAATCTGTTATAATATTTTGTCTTATTTCAACAACATCCTTATCAGAAAATACACACCAAATTATGCTAAATAGTCTCTTTTTTCATTGTCTTAACAAATATTAGTTGCGCTATTTTCCCATCCAATGTGGCCTCAATACTAGGCCTCTGTATCTATTTCCTGCACTGGTTTAGTAATTTTAAAATAAATACTGGGGATTTATAGTGCGCTATGCCTCCCAGATTTGTAATTCCACTCAGCCTCTGCACACTTTACAGGTGTTCGCTGACCACTGTGGCCCAAGTAAGCTCCATTCCACACCAAGCATCATTTCAGGTTCTGCGACAACCTCTAGGGGCGCTGAACCTTGATCAGCTCACATATGCACCATCGCTGCCCGGATCAGCTCCCTGAGTTTTGTCCGGGTTTCCACGAGACAATTAGCAGTTAGTTCCTTATCCAAGGGAATTTCAAGCACACTCAACTTTTGGCACCAGCGGGGATCGAACTTGGGACCTTCTGCACCGCAAGCGAGCGCCTTACCGATTGAGCTAACTTGACTGCTATTTTCCCATCCAATGTGGCCTCAATACTAGGCCTCTGTATCTATTTCCTGTGCTGGTTTTGTAATTTACTCTTGCAGCTCAAACTTGATGAGAAAGCTAACATACAGTCAGACATGAATTTACTTTAGTTCAACTCGAAGTGACTGATTGTATCACCTGGGCCTCACATGCATCAAGACATGGGAGTTCTAAAATGTAGCCTAGATATTGACGACCTTACCGAGCAAATGGAAGGAAGTACATCATGATGTAATCATGTTATTGAATTAGAAAAGTTCCATTAGGTTTTATAAGGCACTTTTCATGATCAGTTGTATCTCAAATTTTGTTAATAACCCTGAATTTTGCACTGTTAGATCAGTAATCAAGAAGGACTCGGAAATCATGGACTCGAACTAGGAAGCGGGGTTTCCTATGAATTGCATTCATTGACTATTCAAATATTGTTTGTAGTGTCCTTCCAATGATGGGGCTCACTTTGTCCAAATGTCTATGAGATAAGAGCTTTTCCAACCTGATTGCAACCATGAGCCTTAAAACAGTACAAACCGTCCTTAAACTTAGATACTGATGTATCACAAATTTTGCATTTAAAGTTAGAAAAAAATTTAACATACTTTTTTTTCCTGTGGAATACATCAGTATGTCAAATTCAAAAATTTTGAAAAATTTAACATACTGACATATAACGTGCGAAAAAAAAAATAAGTTAAGCAGAGTTACATCGATATGTTGAATTTTTCTCAAAATTTAAGATACGTCACTATGTAAATTTAACGACAATACGATGTAGTCACAAGGCTCTATCAGATCTTCAAATATTCTGTAAAATAGAACTAAGACGATGAGGATTAGATCTTCCAAATACCTCCAAGATTTCTCACCCAAACAGTATACTACTAAGTTGGCTCTATTTAGCACTGTTTTGAACTTCTCACTGTCTAGATGTTTATTACATCAGTTACAGAAAGTGCACCTGTGAGCTATAATGTTATAGAAAGTACACCTCTGAGCTATCATGATTGAGAAATTGGTAATGGGTTTTCTGAAATCGTCATAGATACCTTTGCTGTGATCTATATAGATAGTACTTCAAAAATATATTGTAACACATCTTTTGGCACCATTTAATGAGCCTAAACCTCCCACTTTTTTGTATTACTACTTAAAAGTAGTATTTTATTACACTAACAGTAATTTACATTACACTAAAAGTAAATTAAGTTATCCTTTTTTTCAAATGTGATATCTTTTTCAATTTGTCAACGCATACTCCCTTAGCACATCTTGTAGTGTTATATTTCAAAGTAGCTTGGTGGAAATTTGCTATGTGTATGTATTGAAATGTCTACCAAAAATAGCCCAGTTTTGTCACGGAAATGTCTTTAACATAAATGAGTTTCTAAATGAAAGCAATATGAAACTATTAACAGCCAATGATATTACCAAATCAAAATGAACGATAAGTGGTGTTATAAAATAGAATTTAATTCATCATATTATTCAGCATTATTTTATGCTTGCCATATCTCAAAACGTTTGCCATTATGGTATATTTTTGTTACTTTTTTATCTCTCAATTGAGACCAAACATAAATTGATTTTTGTTTCCCTCTATTGAGACCAAGAGGATGATTTAAGACCTTCCCACAATACATAGTAACAGCTCAGTGAGCATGAATGAATTAATGAAATGTTCAGCGGGGTAAAATTACTACTGCTGTGTATTTGTATGGGAAAGATGTTAAATGTCACAGTTAATCAAACTGTATTATTGGTGTGAAAACTTTAAGTGACCAAAAATTTGTTTACATATTCAAAGAGATTAAAGTGTGACCTTTCTCAAGGTAGTTTAACTTCTCTGGTTACTTTAATAGTAAATTTACTGTGCCAAATTTAAAACATGCATTTTACTGTATATGTTCATTGGGAAATGGTTCTAACTGTGGATTGTATTGAGCTACTGATATCAAATTTTGAATGGAATTATGGGAAGTACTTAAAACACCCTCTGATTGAGACCAAACATTAATTAATTATATGATCTCACAGTTGAGACCAAGCATAAATCAACCGATTGCTTTCAAACTTAGAGTAATGTATTACAATGTGTTCAAGTTCAGATTTATTTCCATAAACAAACAAACAGATGATTAAAATAATACACTTTATAGAGATACTTAGAAAATACCCCCCAAAAAAGAAAAAAAAATAGAATAGACAAAACAAAAAGACTTATGGGGATAGGAATTAGGAATTTGTATACCAATTTGTTTGCATCTGTAGATTAAACTCTGGTTCTTCAATGACTTAAATTCCCTCTAAAATCTTTGTTGAGAATCTGAGTAAAATAGCAATTTAAGTACCTTCAGGCTCATAAGTTAACATTTCAAGTAAATAGTTGTATTATAACCTCTATAAAACATGCGCGACGATATATACCTGCCCTGAGTTAGAATTACACTTACATTACAATTTTCTTGTCCCGAGTTTAAACTCTATACCACCAATTCTGCTAGCTGAAGAATATGGTTACATTCTAGTGTTTGGGTTTACATTGACAAAAGCTTTGGAACATGTTATTTTGGAATTGAACACCTTTCATCATTGACATTTATAGAACATGGTCAATTTATTTTCCTCTCTTCTCTGTATTGTTTCTCCATCCATGTGTTTTAGCTGTCACCCATTATTGATAGATCTCTGTGACAGATGTAGCATTTGTGTCAGTTTAATGGATCAAAGAAAGGTGTTTTTTTCTGTTCATCTGTCCATGAATACATATTAGCAGAGAAAGCGCATTACACCAATCATTTGTTATTTCCTGTGGTGTAGTAGAACTTCAAATGAATAGGTTCCGAGTCCAGGTACCACTAAGGCCAATGAGAAAGACTATAAAATGCTTATCAAGCTGACCAGGTAGCTGCTCTGGGAAATCTTAAAATATGTATATTTCATCGCAAAATGGCCTGGTTATGCAACTAATCATGCTAATGAAGGTAAATGTAATGCACTTTTTCACAATAACTTATTAAATCATATTATAGACATTTGATTTAGAGAAGAAAGTGCTATATAAAAATGTTGGTTATTGATGATTAAGTACATCAGCTAATCAGCTATATACCTGTACCACATTCTGTAAACCTCTGACAAGTTCTTTTGTATGTAATAATCAGTACTGATAATAATGCTACAAACCAACAAAAAAGGATGCAAGATTTCTGTGGTTTAGTCAATGGCCTTTCTGGCTAAAAAAGCAATGACCACTGATTTTATGATGAATGTAGAACTTTTACTGTCAAAATAATCAATTTTGTATTATGTTTCCTCTGCAGAAATACTTTCCGGTGGCACTGTATCAATGGTTGGAAAACACTACCTACTTCTTGATACTATACATGCACAATATTAAAAAACAATTTGAATATCTCTGATTAAAACGTGAGAGATGTGATTATTTAATTAAGTTCAATTTATATAGACTACAGTTTTATTTAGTATACTAAAATAAATTTTGTATGGATATATTTATTCTAAAAACAAAATGTCAAATTTCCATAAGATATCACAAGACTCCACTGATTATATACTTACACCATCCATCAAGTCAGCAATATGTATGTGACATGCTGCTTGGAAATTATACAGCCCAATGATAACAGGAAAACCAACGTGGAATCAGTTAACTGGCATAAATATATGCATAGAACTGGAATTTTGTACTTTTATTAGGTCATGTAAGTGCTTGTATAGTGCTTCACAAAATACTAATTTGATAAATACATTAAGATTCATCCAAGAAAAATGACAAGTTCAAATTATACCTACAAATATTAGTATTGCCTGTGGCACGATGCATTCTTGCTTTTATACATAACACTCATCTTGATTGAGTTTATATTGTGAATTGAGGGTGTTTTTGTATTGAAACGGGTTCTTTAGAAAATCTGTTTTCATACTGAAAAACAGTCACCAGACTTGTGTTGCAGAGATATTTAGTTTTTACATTATATTTTATAGTCAAGTCAAGTAAAACTTATAAATAAATGGAAATTCTGCAGATAATGAAAGCACATATGAACATCATAGAAACAAATTACATATTACAGACAATATTTGTGCTCCTTTGAAACTGAGAATTTGGAGTTTTGATTACCTGCGGAACAAAGGAGGATAGATATCGGCCAGTCACGGCAGACGGCAAACGCATGCGCCCAGATCTTGAAATCAGCTGTCCCACGAGCCGATCATGCAGTGGATGACCAGCATCACCCATTACCTTTGCTAGCTTTGTAATTAGCAGGGCACCATAGATAGCATCAAAAGTCTGCCGCGGCTCACCAAATAAAACACACAGTTTTATTCGATGACCTACGTCATTTTGTCGTCAGCATAGAATATTTTAAGCAAAATATTATATACAATAGAGGAGTCTGCACCGGGCCTTATCCATGGACATTGCTCCATTTTTTCCAGGGGAGCTGGAAGTTGGGTTTGGGATTGATTTTTTTTATTTTTTAAGTTACTGTTTTTCTGCCGGTTCCATGTTCAGGGGGAATTTTTTTCCTTCTGCCTGTGGAGGGGGATTTTTTTCCAAAAAACTTCCAGCTCCCCCTGGAAATCTAATGGTGCGCCTCTAATCAATTGTAGTGCACATCATGAATCTTTTAGGATGCACAAGTCAATGGATTTTAATAGGTACCTCAGGCAAGTAGTTTGGCACATCACAAGAAATTCTGTAGTGCACTTGTTTTGTTTACTGTTATCTTTTTTGTGCAATGAGATCATATTACTGAAGTTATCAATCAAGTTGCAATAAATTTATTCCTAAAATGTACTTTAATCAAAGTCACTTCCTTGTCACTGAGTGATGGTAACATTACAATGAATTTTGTTTTGTATTTTTTTGTCTGCTGTCACAATGATAACCTATTAAACCATTGTCATTTTATTTGTGTAATTATGATGATAATACTAGAAATATTGCAATATATTGAAAATGCCACAAGAATGACTTCACACCAGTAAAGATAAATAAAAACCTTCCCTACTCCTGGCTTCTCAGTTTGATAATGATAAGGGATTTTCCCATCAGGCCCTTACCATTTTCTGCCTGGCTGGAATGCTAGGTATCTCTTTACCGTAAAAAGTTGATAGAAAACTCTCAGGATTGGTTTGTTGTTTTTGTTTTTAGAAACTAAATCTGTTATAATATTTTGTCTTATTTTAACAACATCCTTATCAGAAACTACACACCAAATTATGCTAAATAGTCTCTTTTTTCATTGTCGTAACAAGTATTAGTTGCGCTGTTTTCCCATCCAATGTGGCCTCAATACTAGGCCTCTGTATCCATTTCCTGCGCTGGTTTAGTAATTTACTCTTGCAGCTCAAACTTGATGAGAAAGCTTACATACAGTCAGACATGAATTTACTTTAGTTCAACTCGAAGTGACTGATTGTATCACCTGGGCCTCACATGCATCAAGACATGGGTGTTCTAAAATGTAGCCTAGATATTGACGACCTTACCGAGCAAATGGAAGGAAGTACATGATGTAATCATGTTATTGAATTAGAAAAGTTCCATTAGGTTTTAAAAGGCACTTTGCATGATCAGTTGTATCTCAAATTTTGTTAAAGGTTACAGGAAAAGAAAATATAAGTAGCTTCATATACAGTCGTTATAACAAAACAAAGTGGAAAACACCAATGTAAAATTGTAATGAAGCACAAATAGTCAACGATACTCAAAACAACTTTCAAATATAGCGCTTTTTTATGACCTCGAAAAACAATCAATCTGAACTGCCCTACTATGATGCTTACATACTTCGATAGCTTTGTCTCGACGTCGCATCATGCTTTGTTTCATCTGGTGTTTTGATATTGTTCATTGAACAGAAAGTACAAAGCGACAACTAGTATGAATGCAAGGTCGGATGACGTCGGTAAGGGTTCAGAGATTTTCGAGATCCACGGATATTAAACAATACATATAATAGTTTACTGGGTGTATATTCCAGGGTCTTATGAAACTCTTCGTACACTAACAAGCGTAATCTCACTCAGCCAGTTCGAAGAGATTGTTTTTGAGGTCGTCAAATACAGGATTGCGAGGCGGTATATTTGAAAGCTTTCATGAGCATCGTGCATAATCGGAATTTTATGTTGTTGTTTTTCACTCAGTTTTGTTATAACAAATTTATTAAAACTGCTTGATAGTCTCTTTTCATGTAACCTTTAAGAACCCTGAATTTTGCACCGTTAGATCAGTGATCAAGAAGGACTCAGAAATCATGGACTGGAACTAGGAAGCTGGGTTTCCTATGAATTGCATTTATTGACTATTCAAATATTGTTTGTAGTGTCCTTCCAATGATGGGGCTCACTTTGTCCAAATGTCTATGAGATAAGACCTTTTCCAACCTGATTGCAACCATGAACCAGGGTATATAGAAAACAATAAACCTTTCTGGGAAATTTTATTGTGCTGAGGAGAATTTAATAAGAGCTTTTCCAAGCTGATTGCAACCATGAGCCTTAAAACAGTACAAACCATCCTGAAACTTAGATACTGATGTATCACAAATTTTGCATTTAAAGGGGGGGTCTACCTTACTTTTGACCAACCAATTCGTTTACATCAGAAAAATGAGATATCAGCATAATATAAGGAAAAACAACAAATCTCTACTTTATAATGCTTTTTATTTGAGTTCAAACAGACATTCGGTTCCGAAGTTATGGCAATTTTAAGAACAACAGTCACAAATTTCTGGACCCTTTTCCTATACATTTGTATACAGAAGACGCTCACCCTGTAATTTTGATGATTTTCATTAAAATTAAAATCTAATAAAATAATTACATTTTCCTATAAAATAAATCAATTATTTTATCAAAATAATGCATTGTGAATCATATGCAACAAAAATTTCTGAGTTTGTCATTTTCTTATGAATTTCTTTATTTTATCTCACTCGGCTATATTTAAACATGCTATTTTTAAAAAATCCAAATTCTTAATTAAATCCGATTTTGACCAAAATGGACTCAAAATGTGTGTTAATTTATTATCTTTGATAGTATAATAATTACTTATAGCCTGAGTATCTTATTCATTATTGTTTCATTTTTTTAATTGTTTGCCAATGTTTAAAGGCGAATATCTCGAATGTCGAAAAATCGCAAACATACGTTGCGAAAACAAGCGTAACTCAAAAACGAAATATGGAAGGCTCATGATTTTTTGCATGAATAGTAAGTACAAATAGGCAGAGGGAACCATGGATTCGGATTTTTGATTTTCATTTCCAAATTTGAATTATGACGCAAAATTACTTGATTGGTCGACTCCTGGTTACCATGGCAACCATATACAAAATCCGGATCCATGGTTCCCTCCGTACTGTACTCATACACCCTTCACCAAGTATGGTGTACATGGGACATTCCGTTCTTTAGTTCCGTTCGTTCTCGTGTTTAGCCAATGAGAGAACTTACATCGTTACCATGGCAACCAGTTTAAAATAATACATATTTTTTGAAAGGGCTTGACCCAAGCTTCAAGTTGATATACAACACTACCGGTTAGGTCATTGGTAACATTGTGAAAATCAGGTTACAAAGTTGGTCCATTTAGCATCTATGGTAGGTCAAAAGTAAGGGAGACTGCCCCTTAAAGTTAGAAAAAAAAATAACATAATTTGTTTCACATGGAATACGTCAGTATGTTAAATTCAAAAATTTTGAAAAATTTAACATACTGACGTATCATGTGCGAAAAAACAATAAGTTAAGCAGTTATATCGGTATGTTGAATTTTTCTCAAAATTTACATGCAAAATTTATGATACGTCACTATGTAAATTTAACGACAATACGTTGTAGTCACAAGGCTCTATCAGATCTCCAAATATTCTGTAAAATAGAACTAAGACGATGAGGATTAGATCTTTCAAATACCTCCAAGATTTCTCACCCAAACAGTATACTACTAAGTTGGCTCTATTTAGCACTGTTTTGAACTTCTCACTGTCTAGATGTTTATTACATTAGTTACAGAAAGTGCACCTGTGAGCTATAATGTTACAGAAAGTACACCTCTGAGCTATCATGATGGAGAAATTGGTAATGGGTTTTCTGAAATCTTCATAGATACCTTTGCTGTGATCTATATAGATAGTACTTCAAAAATATATCGTAACACATCTTTTAGCACCATTTAATGAGCTTAAACCCACTTTTTTGTTTTGTGTTAAAAAAGTAGTATTTTATTACACTAAAAGTAATTTACATTACACTGAAAGTAAATTAACTCTTTATTTCAAATGTGATATCATTTTCAATTTGTCAACGCATACTCCCTTAGTAGGACCAAACATTAATTAATTATATGATATCACAGATGAGACTAAGCATAAATCAACCGATTCCTTTCAAACTTAGAGATAATGTATAACAATGTGTTCAAGTTCAAATTTATTTCCATAAACAAACAAACAGATGATTAAAATAATACACATTATAGAGACACTTAGAAACTACCAAAAGAAAAAAAAATTGAATAGACAAAACAAAAACAACTTATGGGGGATAGGAATTTGTATACCAATTTGTTTGCATCTGTAGATTAAACTCTGGTTCATCAGTGACTAAAATTCCCTCTAAAATCTTTGTTGAGCATCTGAGTAAAATAGCAATTTAAGTACCTTCAGGCTCATAATTTAAAATTTCAAGTAAATAGTTGGATGACATAACCGCTAGAAACATGCAGTGGGGATTTGCCTCCCATTACAACAATGAATCCCTACAGCTTTAAACTTATATATTCCCTGAGTTAGAAATACACTTACATTACAATTTTCTTGTCCCAAGTTTAAACTCTATACCACCAATTTTGCTTGGTCAAGAGTATGGTTACATTCTAGTGTTTGAGTTTACATTGACAAAAGCTTTGAAACATGTTATTTTGGAATCGAACACCTATTTTCCTCTCTAGTCTGTATTGTTTCTCTATCCATATGTTTAAGCTGTCACCCATTATTGATAGATCTCTGTGACAGATGTAGCATTTGTGTCAGTTTAATGGATCAAAGAAAGGTGTGTTTTTCTATTCATCTATCCATGAATACATATTAGCAGAGAAAGGACATTACAGCAATCATTTGTTATTTCCTGTGGTGTAGAAGAACTTCAGATGAATAGGTTCCGAGTCCAGGTACCACTTAGGCAAATGAGAAAGACATTTCAAAATATCAAATGCTTTATCAAGCTCATCAGGTAGCTGGTCGGTCTTGGAAATCATAATATGTATATAATCACTTAGTAAACATTAATTTTTATAGCAATAGCTTGAAAATACCAGAGAAAATACTTTGAAACATAGTTCTTTTTATTTTTTCAATATTGCAATCAATATTTGTTTGAGTTTTCTAGACTTGATTGACACCTGAGATCGTCATTTCTATTGGCATAGAGTAGTACAACGAATCGCAGTTAGTTTTGTATGTGCAACTTCCATGCGCGCTTTGTAATAAAGGCCAGGGTCCGACAAACGACGAGATTTATTTATTACAATAAATTTAATGTCATAATAAATTACGACATGCGGTCACACGTACTACGACCTCGCATTTACTACAATAAATACAATGTCGTAATTAATTACGAGATGGGATTAGCACATCATTTTCAACATGCAATCTATAGTAATGCAATGTCGTAATTAATTACGAGGTGGGGTCACACAGGGTTTTTACCGCATTACTTTCAACTTTATTACAATAAATCCATCTCAATGACAGAAATTGTCGTCGTTCATTTTTATCCCCCTGGCTTGAAAAGTAGAAGGGGGATTATGGCATAGTAGTGGATGTCTGCGTCGGCGTTGTTGTTGTTGGCGTTGTTGTTGGCGTTGTCGTGAAAAGGGTTGACATTTGCCTCTAACTTCTGCATACTTCAATAGATTTCAACCATTATCATGTTTTGAGGTGTCCAAGTGTGGGAAAATATTGGATCCAAAACATGATAATGATAAAATTGGATGATTTACGCCCGATATTTATTGGTCTCGCTATGAGTTTTAAAATGCGTCTCGCCCAATATTTTTGCAACTCATAGCTCGACCAATAAATATGGGCTCAATCGATCCAATTTTATACCAAACTTGGGTCATGGGTGCTTCATGGGAACCCGCATTTGTGGATGAGGTCAAAGGTCACATACCAAGGTCAAAGGTCATTTGAGGTCAAGTTGTAAAATAGGCTGAAAATGTCAATTTGACCTAATTTGAAAAGTTGAAGTCCGATTGGAACCAAACTTGGGTTTATGGATATAATATAAGAATCCTAATATGTTGATGAGGTCATAGGTCACATACTAGGGTCAAAGGTCATTTGAGGTCAAGTTGTAAAATAGGCTGAAAATTTTAATTTGGCCTAATTTGAAAAGTTGAAGTCTGATTGGAACCAAACTTGGTTTGTGGATATATAAGAACCCTCATATGTTGATGAGGTCAAAGGTCACATCTGAAGGTCAAAGGTCATATGATGTCAAATTTCCCTAAACTTTCCATTTTTCTGATCGCGTCGGCCAGGGGGATCGTGTGGTTCCGAGAACCAGTATTTTTTTTAATGCGACGACGACCCTATTGTAATAAATACGGGTCAGATGTACTACATGAGCAAAATTTATTGTAGTAAATGCGACCTCGTCGTTCGTCTGACCCCGGCCTAAGATGCCATAATGATCCGCCTCTGCATGTGCACAAACAAAAGTTACAGACAAATTTCAAAAGATAAGATGCAATAGTGACAAGTAAAACAGGACGCCTTAATGTGTCAACAATTACCATTTACATGATATCAACAATGGAATTACTATGTAAATAATGTTAATGTTAAATATGCCTCAGAGGGTTTGTAAAGGAAATCAACTTGGATTCAAACAGACTATTAGCAAACATTGTGAGCAATATGAAAAAGATGTCATTATTTGGAAGAAATCTAATTTATACTCAATGGATATTGTATTTTGAAGTGATAATATTCATGTTATCTAGCTTTGATACAATAAATATCATGCAACCTTTTAAGAATTGAATGAAGAAACACATGGAAATCTTAAATAACCCCTTTTAAGTCTGATCAAATTAAGTAACATGAATAATTTAGCAGGTGGCTAATTTTACAGATTTATCAAGATTAATTCATAAACCTTGAAAAGTTAACAACACTGTATTTTTACATAGTAGAATTTGAAACAATATCATAATTCTAGAAACTAAAGCATCATGTATCCTAGATGGCTGACATCTTTATTTCGTCATTAGGCAAAGATGAAAATTGACACACAAGTCTTTATACATATATTGTAAGATCAGTCCATGTCTATTTACCATTGCCGTATTATGGGAAGCTCTTACATTTCAAATTCAATAGTTTAATAGATGTAATACATCATTCGGAGCATTTTAAATGGAGCACTAAGCATTTTGTAAAACTTTATAAACTAATGGACATTGAAGGGGTATTCTATTAGTTTTTTCTTCAAACATAAACTGAATAAAATTAAAAATATTATCATGTTATTCCTGATTATTGTCTTTGAATTTATTCAAAATTTGGGTGGTTAGGCCTATGCTGTCCATATGAGCCATAAATGCCAGAAACTTATTTTTGCGCTACAGATGAAAATACATGTTAAGGGCGTAATATGCCGAAATTGATTTTAAGCCAGATTCACAATTCTTGTGCTTACTAACAAAATACAAGTTTCATTTCAAGAAAATGATAAGAAATGTGAAATAAATCTGCATATTTTTAAGACAATCAACAGAAAATATGGGGCTTAGTGATCTTTGAACACGTATATCTCAGTTATATGTTTTACTCCCTGACAACCTTTGACGGACCATAACATGTCTTCTGGAAATCGTGTGAAGTTGTCATTTTAATCCTTAAAGCATGGTCTTTGCAAATAATAAAAAAGTGAAAATGACAAGAGATGGCATTTACGGCTGGTTTGGGATGGACTGTCACATTTTTTAATTTGATAAAGAGGGAAGTTGCATCAATTTGAATTTCTCTAACTTATTTAGAAACAATACTTGCTTGCTTGTGTCGACTTGTTTCCTTGAACTGTGATGGATCTCCATAGCTTCCTGTCCTTCATGGCCGTCTGGAAGTCCAATATCTGAAGTCTGATGTCTTGCTTCAACACGTCTGTGTAGGTCAGGTTGGGCTTTCCAGGTCTCCTCTTCCCATATTTCGGATTCCAGTGCACAAGATTGGATACTGGTTCATCCACACTCCTGGAACAGCAGCTGACAAAGCAAACTCTTCTTTGTCTGATTTTGTCAATGAGTTTCGGAAGTTTGCCCTACAGATCTTTATTGGTGGTGTGCTGTTGCCAATGCACATTGAGGATAGTTCTTAGCTTCCTTGTGTATGTTCCATCGAGGCTCTTAGCTAGCTTTGCAGATATAGTCCATGCTTCACTGCCGTAGATAAGAACAGTTTTTACTGTGGCTGTAAACATACGCAGCTTGAAGGTTAAAGAGAAACAATACAGAAAGAAAAAAACTACTGCCTCTTTGATTTAGGGCACTTGTTGATCAAGTTTTCATAATCTTTAGTACTGTATCAAAAGTCATATGTTTTAGTAGAACATGGTTATTATTATAGCATGCAAATAGAGACTGGTGTGTCAAGTTTTATCACTGCCTAATGGCAACATAAGATGACAGCCACCTGAGACACTGACATCATGCTGTATTGCTGAGTTTTTATTTTCTTTTTAATCTTTTTTTGACATTCTGATAGATTACAGATTATATGATGTGAGAATTAAGCAAAATGAGTTGATACAGGTGAAAAAAATTGTGACAAGGCGAAATCATACTCGGCCTCCAAACAAAATTTTTCCTACCAAACATTTGGTCGTGACGTCACCAAATATTTGCCATCGAACTTAAAGTATGAACGGGTAGCAAACATTTAGTCCAACGTATATGGCAATTCAATAGCATGTGCAATCTAGCGCGAAATTTTATTTG
>JXSR01S016530.1:0-19145 GCA_000969725.1 Ophiothrix spiculata | reverse complement strand
ATCATCTTGTTAAAACAGCCCAGAGTAAGAGAAGGTATCATCTTGTTAAAACAGCCCAGAGTAAGAGAAGGTATCATCTTGTTAAAACAGCCCAGGAACCTCTGTTAAATATAGTTCATTTTGTCAAATTGAAAGTGAAAATGAATAAATGTAAAATCACTTGCTGGTGTTTTGTTAAGGCTAACACTGCAGCTTTAGTAAAACAGTCCACTTTGTCTGCGTACGCCTTTAATTATACTGAGAATTTGGGTGGTCATGCTAAACAGCACAATCAAATCAAGAATTAAAGGGACTGGCCTAGATTCTTCCCACTAATTTTTTACCTACATATTTGTTTACTTTAATCGATAGAACATGTAAAAAATAGTAGTTTTCCGTAATTTTGAGGAATATTGGAGAAAATTGCAATTCTTTACCTACTTTAATTTATTTTGCCGGCGCGAAAAAGTGGTGTGAAAACATTGTTTCTAGTTAGAAATCTTGTTTCTACACCTGTGATGGCTAAACAAATTATTTTTGATGAAATTGTTTTTCTTTTATTATGTATTAAATTTTATCTAGGAGCTTCTTCTTTCTGGCAACACTTTGATGTCTTATATCTCTGGCATACAATGACCGATTTTGACTATTATTATGTTCTGAGCTGACCGATTTCCAAAAAAATCGGTCAGGGATATCGGACAGAAAACAAAATGTCAGATTTTGAACATAATAATGATAAAATTAGAACAGAGCTATGAGTTTTAGAAATATCGAGCTCGACGCTGCGCGTCTTGCACGATATTTCGTAAAACTCATAGCTCGACCAATATCTTTTTGTATCATGCTCAATCCATCCAATTTTATAACAAACTTAGGTGAAGGGACCAGGGGTCACCTCCCATTTATGTCACCTGACCCTTGACCCCTCAAAGGTCACGTAGGGGTCACAGGGTCAAAAACTTGATTTTCACGAAAAAAGTTTCAACTCAACGTTACATGGTATTGTCCTGAAATTTAGGGACATGAAACGTCTTGACATTGTCCACAAAAGTTATGGGGTGACAAAAATGTGTGGGGTCAAATGGGGTAACAGGGGTCAAATAAAAAAGGTCAAATTTTCAACTTTGTCCGATTTCGACGTTTGAGGTGTCAAATTGTTCGTCTTGGACCAACAATCAGAAGTGTCCATGATGACATCTTTGTCCGACCCTTCCTTGGGGGTCAAAGGTCAAAAGAAAGGTCAATGGTAAGGTCAAATTATCAACTTTGTCCGATTTCAATGGTTAAGGTGTCAAATTGTTCATCTTGGAACAGCGATCAAAAGTGTCAATGGTGACCTCGCCGCTTGACCTTTCCTCGGGGGTCAAAGGTCAAAAGAAAGGTCAATGGCAAGGTCAAAATTTTCAACTTTGTCCGATTTCGACGTTTGAGGTGTCAAATTGTTTGTCTTGGACCAACAATCAAAAGAATCCATGGTGAACCCATCACCCGACCCTTCTTTGGGGGTCAAAGGTCAAAAGAAAGGTCAAATTTTTGAACTTTGTCCGATTTCAACATTTGATGTATCAAATTGTTTGTCTTGGACCAACAATCAAGTGTCAATGGTGACCCCATCGCCCGACCCTTCCTTGGGGGTCAAAGGTTAAAAGAAAGGTCGAATTTTCAACTTGGTCTGATTTCGACGTTTGAGGTGTCAAATTATTTGTCTCGGACCAACGATCAAAAGTATTAATGGTGACCCCATCGCCCGACCCCTACTTGGGTCAAAGGTCAAAAGAAAGGTCAAATTTTCAACTTTGTTCGATTTCAAAGATTAAGGTGTCAAATTGTTCGTCTTGGAACAGTGATCAAAAGTGTCCATGGTGATCCCGTCACTTGACCTTTCCTTGGGGGTCAACGGTCAAAAGAAAGGTCAAATTTTCAATTTTGTTCTATTTCAAAGATTAAGGTGTCAAATTGTCCGTCTTGGAATGTTGATCAAAAGTGTCAATGGTGACCTCGTCGTGTGACCTTTCCTTAGGGGTCAAAGGTCAAATTTTCAACTTTGTCCGATTTCAACATTTAAGGTGTCAAGTTGTGCGTCTTTGTTCAGTGATCAAATGTGTTAATGGTGACCCCATCGTCTGACTCTTCCTCGGGGGTCAAAGGTCAAAACAAAGGTCAAATTTTCAACTCTGTTCGATTTCAAAGAACAAGGTGTCTAATTGTTCATTTTGGAACAACGATCAAAAGTGTTAATGGTGACCCCTTTGTCCGACCTTTCATTGTGGGTCAAAGGTCATAAAAAAGGCTAAGTTGACAACTTTGTCCGATTTCAACATTTAATGTATAATAATATTTATTCAAATCACTTGCAATTTACAAACATTTAAAACAATTTACATATGTGTTGCTATGAAACAAAGATTAAAACTTTACATGAATATTAACAAAACAAATTGTTTGTCATCAAGACATTTAAAGAAAAGGCATTCGGCAGGGTACGTGTCACTTTTAGTGACACTGCAATGTCTAGTTTGATCTTTTATATGGTAAATCCATCTGAGGTACAAGTTTAGGATTTATGAAACACAGGATAGTCACACCACCATCAAAGAATGATATATTGCAAATTAGTTCTCTCTCAATTTGAGCCATTTGTGTGTAAATTTTTGCACTTTTTGGATTTTACTATACTTTTAAGCTTTATTTAGAGCATCCTATAAGTGTTTAATTCTAGGTGGAATCTAGGCTAGTCCCTTAAAAATCCGTAGGTCGTGGTTTAGTGAGCCACTCTACGGCCTATGGGCTGTGTCTTTTGACCAATGCATTTATTCTTATTTGCTTCCTTGACCTAAGGTTGTGTGGTCTTGTTCAGTAGGTCACAAGTTCGAATCCAGCTTAGGCCAACTGGTTATAATCTTTGGGCAAGGCATTTAATATTGATTCGTCAACCTGAACACATTGGTGTTTAATCACTCTTTATTAGCAAAAGACACAAATTTACAAATATCAAATGCATAAAGAAGAGCGTACAAAAAGCCCAGGTCAAATGAAAAGGTCAGCAAAATTGACCTTGACACGGTGCAGGGCATGAAACAAAACAAGCAATATACAAAAAAAACCAAAAAAAAAACAGTGAAGCAAAAACACCAAACACGGAGGCAAAAGATCCGAAGGCCTATAGTTTGAGGTGGGGTTGATTTTCGGAAACCCATGATGGCTCATGGCGAGCATTCCAGATGGTACAACTGGAGAGAAGAGCAATACTACTGAGTTCTTTCTTCAGGGATCGAGGTGGTTTGGCTTTTATGAAGGAAAACATCTCAGAAATACTTTTAATGGTTTCTGGTGTTATCAGACCACGTGACCCGATCTCAAAGCAAATAAGATTATACTTATACCCATTGTCGGTGATGTCAGATACAAGGTCGGTATATTTGAGATGTTTTCGTTCATGAGCCTTGGAAATGTTCTCTTCGAACGGAACAGTGAGTTCAAGCAGGTAAACAGATTTTTTCCTGGTATTAACCATAACGATATCAGGACGGAGTTTGGAGATGACAATGTTAACAGGAAGGGTGCCACTGGTGGTGGTATAGCCGGGCATATCGGAAAATATCTTGATAAAACTTGAATTTGTATCAATGGCGGACTCCAGATGTTTCAAAAGATGGAGAAGAATTGAGTCATGACGCCAAGTAAATCTGCCTTGGTTGAGAGTAACTGTGCATGAATTTTGTACTAAATTAGATTGTAATATTCTCCATAACAGCTGATCATGCAAATAGGTCGCAAAAAAGAAAGAAAATAATAAGAATTTCCAGCTGATTTTCTGTTGTAAAATTTGATCGCCTTGATCAAATTCAACAAGTAAGATGTCATTTTTTAGCTTAGAAAATGCCGCAACAGATGAAATAAAAAAATCAAAATTGATATAATCTGCAAAGTCCCCCTTTCAGGGTGAGCCATTACATTTAATCTTGAAAGGGCGCTATGATGATTTCTTTTCTTGATGTTGACAGCAGCCATTTATCAGAGATATTTGAACTTGACGACACTTGTGCAGTTGTGGGTTATTGGGTTAACATTTTATATTCATATCATGATTTATCCCACAGGGAAATAAATGAAAACAACGCCTTGTTGAAGGAACAAGCCACTAGTCTAGAAGCGCACCTTGTTAGGGCAGAAAGAAGAACAGAGGATATGGCTAGACTACAGGTTGAAAATGAAGTGAGTGCTATCTTTATTCAATTCACCCGCCCCCCCCAAAAAAAAAATAAAAAAAATAAATAAAGTTATGGCCCCTCAACACTCCAGAAAAACAAGTATTTGAATGTCCTTTGAACATTGGCACAAAAATATAGATAGATTACAAAAATCTATTTTTAATTATCAGGTCAGAATTCCTAGCAATTCCAGAGTATGCCTCGCATGGTTTTTGTTTTTAAGGTCCATGACTTGGTAGTTGGTACGGTCTGTTAAAACACCCTTACAAAAATATATAAGTAGAAATTATTCTTTTCCTATAGAGGCATCTATATTGGAGTGCTGAGAAAAGTTTACATGGTTTGCTTTTACTTATTTTTAATTGACTGGTCAACAAACACATGTTTAATGCATCAAGATAATTGTTTTTTATTCACGATACATATTGCAAATATTTTACGGAAAATATTATTATCAACCTAATTTACTTGTATTTGTTAAAAAATGTCAATGTTTCTTTTTAGGATTTGAAAGCCAAATTAGAGCGTTGGCAATGTGCAGACTTTTCTGATGGCAACGCTAGACCAAGGTTAGTGTTTTGGTATCTTTCAAGTATCAATATTTGCATTTGAATGCAATTTAACCAATATATCTTTGAGCCACAAATTTAATAAAAAATATTCAATTATTTCATCTTTTAGTGAGTTGGTAGTATTTTGTAGTAGGGTTGCCGAGCCATTAGGTAAAGTAGTTGCTTGACCTATCTTTGCATTTTGCTCATCTGTTGCACAAATCAAGTAATAAAATGGTCAATAAGGTTAGTGGGAACTTAAATGGTGTGTATTTCGATCACTTTCACTCACAAAATCAAATTTGAGATTTTGATACCACATGAAAGCACATATTTTTCTCATAACCTCTGTAAATTTTCACGCCTATATTATGATTCGTTGAAGAGATATGGTCCAAAAAGTGCTGAATTAATGGATTATTTTGTTAACAAAAATAAATATCCTATAGGTTTCTTTGGATGTTTCTCGGACACATTTTTGCCTATAGCATTAATATGGCTCAAAGTATACAAATGAAACTTTTCGATTGCTTTATAAAGGTGATGACCCTTCACACAAATATGGAAAAAGAGTATTAATTATTTTCACCAGATTGGAACACCCACCTTTAATGATCTTATTAATAATGACTGCTCGTCCAAGGCATTGAATTGGCTCAGGTCAAGTAGCTCGACTCGACTCGGGCCAATCTACTTGACCTGAGCTAATGACTGCTCGTCCAAGGCATTGAATTGGCTCAGGTCAAGTAGCTCGGCTCGACTCGGGCCAAGCTACTTGACCTGAGCTAATGACTGCTCGTCCAAGGCATTGAATTGGCTCAGGTCAAGTAGTTCGGCTCAATTCGGGCCAAGCTACTTGACCTGAGCTAATGACTGCTCGTCCAAGGCATTGAATTGGCTCAGGTCAAGTAGCTCGGCTCGACTCGGGCCGTTTGCTTGGGTCTAAATTAAAGCCGATAGTTGTGTGCATCGGCCATGCAGCCACCCTAGTTGAAAGCAAAATGAATGAAACGGTTTCCTGATGGCAGTGTAATAATAATTGGTGACAGCATTTAGCATACATAGTAAAAGGCACTATAAAAAATCCCATTATTATTATTATTTTAATAATTAGATTGATTATGTCCGCTAGCGACACACACCCACCTTATAGGATATGTACATTATAAGTTTCCCCTGCACCAACCATCTGAAATTGGATTTCTTCCAACTGTTAAAATTACAAGGCTATGAGAAACTTTCTTGGGCAATCCTTGATTTCAACGAGAAAACATTGTTCTGTTCCTCTTAACTTGATCATAATTATTTAGTATTTTGTCTAAATAAGCTAATGAATTTTACATTACCGGTGTTGTTAAATTTTTGTTAAAACCACTCACATAGACATTGCATTCTGATGGGTAAATAGTGAATTGACTTATTGATTTTCATCTGTTGTTTTCTAGTTCCCCTTCCCAACTTTCCATGAGAATTGGTGAGTTACAGCATCAGCAGGCAGCACTGTTAGAAAAACAGGGACAGTATATGTCTAGGTAGGTGACTTAGATGATTTATTGGATAAACAATTAGGCCCGCATTCCAGAAAGTTGTTTAGCTAAACCAATGTTTTAATTTCTCGTCAATAGCACGGCTCATTGAACTGTTCCGCTTGAAAGCTACAATGGTGCGTTTCATTCCAGGACAGCTGATATTCAGTTAAAACTGTGGTTTAGCTAAACACCTTTCTGGAATACGGGCCTTTATGTTTATTTGTTTAATTATCACAATATTATTTTATAACTTTAGTTTCTTATTTACAAATCATTAAAGGAAAAGCATCACAGAGTAAATGGCAAAAAAGTCTTGAATGATAATTTATATAAGGCCCTCTTTGATTTCCTATTTTGTAAAAATTGCTCATCCTTAAGGACAATCGCGTTGATAAGTTCCTACCTGTAGATTTTGATTATTTTTTGCCAGTTAATAGATAAGAGTCTAAACTTTCAAATTCAGCAATAAAAAATGGGGGTCACCGATCATCTAAGCGCGCTATGACGTCATATATGATGACGTCATTTTCTTTTTAATTGAGGAGAACTTGAAAACTCGGCCGTTAGATCAATTAACGTAATTAACTTTTTTTATCTGTTTGATGTTATAAAACCAAATGTCGACATTCCCGATGAAAATTGTTTTTTAGAATATACCCCATGTAATATCATCTCTAGGTATCTTTTGAAAGCAGTCGGTGACCCCATATTTTTTTTCTTGATTTGACATACACAATTGACCAGCAAATATTTGAAATATCAGCATTTTGTGGTATAGGTAATCACACGGAAAAAGTTTTATCACTGAATGCCCTTTGGCTCGGGAGCACTCGTAGATACTCATTACTATTTCGCGCCATTTTCGGCGCTTACGGGGAAAACAATGGGTAAAAAACTAATGCGCGCGTTGCGTTTTGTGTATTTAGGCGCAAATCTAATGCTTAGATACCACGCGCGCGTTCTGTCAAAATCTTCCCGCCACTGACCAACAACTGATCTGTAACGCTGTCATCTGTTGGTGAAAATTAACACCACGATCGTCTTTAATGCCACATGCTATCAGTTACCTTGATGCTTTTCATCCTGTTTTTTATTATATACCTCATTAATAAATTTAACAGAGTTGATTGGATTAAACCCGATCACATGATTTCAAATAGCTATAACCAGATCGATGAAAGCCCTAATTAGTACTTTTGAAAGTACTATATATTTAGCACTTTCGGAAATACTATATAGTGCTAACATTTACCTTATACGGGAAGCAACTTTCATGCACAAAATTACGCACTTATCAAACTTATACGCGCAAGCAATTGTGCACAATTATCTACGCACGCATTCCTTGTAAGTATTGTGCGAGTCCATTTTTTCAAATGTTTTTATTTACTAAATTAGACTTTTTAGCACATGAAAATTACCGAAATCAGAAATTTATTAATGCGGTATATAAAATTATGTTTATTGTAAGCTGCGCCTTGTCTACTTCAGTTCTGTTCGCAGTTCTTGCCAACTGCAGTACAGTGTACCATTTACTTCACTGCACACTTTGCTACAAGAAAGTGCGGTTTGATGTTGTAATAAAGTGAAATACTTTTAACTTGAATGTTGATACTTTGCTAATCTACGGCACTGCACTGTGGTTGCAGCACACAGTGATGGTACCTTTAGTGTGACGCTTGCAAGAGCCATGGTGTGCTAACTGTAGGAAGACGGCTAATAAGAGCAATAATAAAGCAAGGGAAAGAGGGTAAGCGCAGCGGTACTTCCCTCGCTTTGCACCAATGAGCCCAGGACTGTCGTGGGTTCGATCCCCGGTCCCGGCGCTTATGTGCATTTGGTTTTCAGTCCAAACTCGCTTCCGCAGGTTTTTCTCCGGGTGCTCTGGTCTTCCTCCTGCACTTAAAACTGTCACCAGATTTGTCTTCCCCACCTAGGACACCCAGGATATGGGAAGCTGCAAAAGGGTAAATATTACAATCTAAGTACTGATAGGATGTGTGCCTGAAAAGGCTGCCACTGAATAAAGTGAAATGATTGTGACGATTTACCTGCAGAGAATCATGAGCGGTTTGATCTAAATGAAAAATCGCTATACAGAAACCCAGTTATTATTATTATTATTATTAAGGTTCGCCATTATTCACAAAGTATTTCCCAGTATCCACTTTTTAAGCTGAATTTTACACTTGACACAAATGCAAACACACCAAGCATATTTGAATGGGAGTTTTGAGCAGTCCAGATTGATCGATATTAAAACATAAAACCAATTATGTTGATGCAAAACCGAGTTGAAAAGTGAACTTTCATTGTGTGTTCTTTCATGTCATCTGCAGATGCATGATTATGTTTGTGTTTTGAGTGTGAATTCAGTTGCGACGTGTTTGCGGTGAAGATTATTGGAATTAAAGGGACTGGCCTAGATTCTTCCCACTAATTTTTTACCTACATATTTTTTTTTACTTGAATCGATACAACATGTTTATAGTAATATAACCCACAAGTAGTTTTCCATGATTTTGAGGAATATTGGAGAAAATTGCAATTCTTTGCATACTTAATTTTTTACGCCGGCGCAAAAAAGTGGTGTGTAAACAGTGTTTATAGTTTGAAAACTTAAAGATGTCTTGTTTCTACACCTGTGATGGCCAATCAAATTATTTTTGATGAAATTGTTTCTCTGTTAATATGTTTCCAGGAGCTTTGATTGATTGATCTTTTATCTGGTAAATCCATCTGAGGTACAAGGATTTAGGAAACACAGGATAGTCACACCACCATCAAAGAATGGTATTACAAATTAATTCTCTCTCAACTTTAAGGATGGGTTATTCCGTGTATTTTCTCTTACGTGTAACGTATTAATGAATGCGTGCGTGTTTCGTGTACACGTATGAGATAGACTCAAAACCAAAGGTCAATGGCAGAACGTACAGCATTTCCAACAGTAGAAGCTTAACACCGGGAGCTTACCAAGTTTGTGAGTTTACACGCCCAGTAATATCCCCCGGACATTAGATATGAAGTAATTGAGTAAAATATTCACAGATTTATGTTTTTAGTCCTTTGATGCCGTAGATTGACGCACCTTTCGGCCGGTATCTACCCCCTAGCAGACAACTTTTTCTTCCACATGTCGCCATATTGTTATTCCAATATCAATTACCCACAATTCCCCGTATGTCACTGTCCACGCACGTGATATCAATCAAATTCAGTGCTTGGCGGTATGCGTGAAATCCCGCCCAATTTCAGGTTCGCCGCGCGGGGAAACACTATATTATAATAACGATCTTTTCCATTTATCGGGGCAACAATTTTTAGTTATATCGCCCAACACTAAAGAAGCTGAGTCACTGAGAAGCTCTGAATATAAGATTTTAGCGATAATGTGACATCGTTGGTAATAATTGTGGGTGCCTTTGAAAAGATTTTGTTTCATCCGTGTACACGTTTACCACTTATTTGTTACGTGTAACGGATCATGCGTGCGTGTAACGTGCCCAACCTTACTCAACTTGAACCATTTGTGTGTTTATTTTTGCATCTTTTTACTTTTTATTTTACTATACTTTTAATCTTTATTTGGAGCATTTCCATATAAGTTTTAATTCTAGGTGGAATCTAGGCTAGTCCCTTTAATATTACGTTTGTGGTGGTATATACATTCAGCTTTAGAGCTATATTATCATATCCAAATTAAATGTTTACCCATGTAAACCTGTGTTATTATGTATACCCATGTAAACCTGTGTTATTATGTATACCCGTCATTTCATCTCATTGCAGCTCCCATTCTCATGAGCAAGCTTTAAACAAGGCCAGAGAGGAAGTGATGACCAGTAGACATAGAATGCTGGCTATGGAAGAAGAGAACAAGAAATCTGGTGAACTCATCAGGCAACTGAGGAAACGTGGAATGCTATTGACCAAAGTGAGTGGTGTTCCCACTATACCCATTTGATTTAGGGCTGTGGACTTACACATTACATGAGTCTCCATATAAACAAAGTTAATATAGTTAAGTTATAACCGTATATATCAAATCCATTCGTCCAATTTTAACGCCTTTACTGGTTGGTGACATTATATTACTAAAACCTGTTAAAATACTTGTACCAGGTGTCCCAAAAAATGGTTACATGTAGAAAAATGACCGTGCGCAAAAACTTTAGTAGTTGGAGAAATAAAACTTTGCACATATTATATTACAACCCTCTTCTAGACACTCGTAAAATTTTGATATGACAGCATTATTATATTTTGAGTTATCAACAAAATTAGACACCTATGTCAGACACGCAATTATTCAAAATTCAACAAAATAACAGAATACGCGTTTTGTGTTATCTTAATGTGCAACCTTTTTACTGAAAGTATAGAATCAAGACTTTATATCAAAACAAATTTGATCGAATTTTTAATGAATAATAATTGAGCTATCTCCCAGGTATTTATCCTACAAATTATGGATACCTGCATTCCATGCATTCCAGAATGAGTTGTTTATATTGAACCTGTCAATCAAATTGTGGCGCGAAAGTTGAAGAATAATGCAATATTCAAGTTTTCACGGGTAACATTAATTCTTTTACTGTTTAAATTGTGTGTAAATTTTGAATAGTCACCTGCATTATATGACGCTTAAACTTACAGGACATGTTTAAAATACAATTTTATTTATTTATTAGCAAAAGTCTCGGATAAAAATCCGCTATTAAGAAATAGCAAAATTTCGAATCGGTGGTCATTTTTGTCCTAAATCAGATTTCGACATAATTTTTAGACCCAAAGTAATTTATGACGTCATAATTACGTAACAGCTTGTCGGATTTTCATGATTTTGGTATCAACGAGAAGAAGAAACCCTACCCTATACTATGGTATAAAGAAACCTAAGTTTGGCTATGTCAATTTCAAGTTCACATGGGGTTAAATGAGGGTTAAAATTCCATTAAACGAACATGCTGACGATTTTATTGAATTTTGAAAAAATACATTTCTGACATAGGTATCTATCTTTGTTGATAACTCAAAAAATAATAATGATACGATGTTCAAATTTAGCGAACATCTAGCAGAGATATGTATTATAAATTATGCAAAGTGTGAATTCTCCTACTGCTCTACTTTTTGCAAACGATCATTTTTCTACATGTAACCATTTTTTGGGACATCGATGCACGCAATATCTTATCCAGCGCTTTTAGAGTTCTGTGTCTGACTTCGCATGTGCGTCATTCTTATGCACATGCATAATGCGCATTACTCCTGAAGACCTGCATTTGTATGCGTGAGGCTCATCCCAGGTAAATAAATTTGCTCGGATGAAATAGGTTTTGCTTTATTTTACCTGGTATCTCAAAAGTTCAGTTGGTGATCATATTTTTCTATTATATTTTGTCAAAGAACAATATCAAATATTATATACCTCATATATAGATTCCTGTCCTCTGGTTACATGCATACATACAACTGGGCATTTTTAAAGCGCCATTTCATAAAGATCACTAGGCGCTATAAATTTACTGTACATGGGGCATATTTATATATGTAACTCAAGCTTCATGCGCGCAACTTTAAGCATTCATGGTCAAACAGGCGCTGCAGTGCGTTAGCTAGTTATCTTGTGCACACAATACGACGCTGTCAGCACTGAAAGGAGAAAAAAATATCATAAATTTGAGTGCTAAAATGGTTCTTTTAACCAACCAGAGGACAAAAATCTATATATATTTGGTATATAAAACAAATACTGACTGCTTTTTGTTCGGGGTATGGTTAACTCATTGCCTACTAACGGCGACTAGAGTCGCCCCAGTCAATCACACCTACATGTTTCTGGTTTAGCTGAAATGTTCATGATCCCAAGAAGGTAATTGCCCATTGGATTGATGGATTTGTAAATGAATTATTTGAAATTTATTGATGTCAATAAAGAAGTACAATACCAGCAGACATCAATTATTGATCTAAACAATAGAGATATTGATCTAAATCAATATTCAATAAACTAGTAAATGGACTTGTCAATTATATGGTGGACTTGAAGTAGCAGTCAATAATTAACTATTGTTTGACAAATTTACTCCAAAATCAGATACAGGATTAGGAATTTTCAAAACTAGCTGGTTTTGTAAGGGTTAAAATTATTTCCCCTCAGTGATCTCAAAACCATGAATATGCCCGAAGCAAGATCACCTCGGGAAAATAATTCAAACCATGCCCCTCACAGCAGCCATATTGTAAAGTTTATAAAATAAATACAGCTTGTTTTGAATATGCTGCAAATTGATTTCAACAAAATTGAATCTTGAATCTAAGAATATGTGTTCGCTTGCTGTGCAGTTGAATGGTGATGGTGATGGCCTAACATATAGGCCATACCTATATTTTTGCCATCGACGGGTATCGGCACTCATACCGAGGCCAAGTATGGTATCATGTGATGCATCGAGACCGATTTCACATGTATCTGCTAGTCAATTTTTTGCGATGCATCACATGATGCCATGCTTGAGCTCGTTATGAGTGTCAATATCCCTCAATTATAGGAATGGGCATAGTTACCATGTTTTTTCAATACACCCATTGATTTATTTGTACAGGAAAGAGACAGCCTCAAGCAAATCTACAATTCTTTTGATAACGAGGCATTGAAGGCTGGCTACCAGCCACAGAACCAAGCCAGACTAAAGCAAGCTGAAGAGAGCCTACAGCTGTGTCACAGACAAATTGAGACTCTTGAGGTGAGTGATTATAGGCACTGAAGGCTGGCTACCAGCCACAGAACCAAGCCAGACTAAAGCAAGCTGAAGAGAGCCTGCAGCTGTGTCACAGACAAATTGAGACTCTTGAGGTGAGTGATTATAGGCACTGAAGGCTGGCTACCAGCCACAGAACCAAGCCAGACTAAAGCAAGCTGAAGAGAGCCTACAGCTGTGTCACAGACAAATTGAGACTCTTGAGGTGAGTGATTATAGGCACTGAAGGCTGGCTACCAGCCACAGAACCAAGCCAGACTAAAGCAAGCTGAAGAGAGCCTACAGCTGTGTCACAGACACATTGAAACTCTTGATGTGAGTGATTATAGGCACTGAAGGCTGGCTACCATCCACAGAACCAAGCCAGACTAAAGCAAGCTGAAGAGAGCCTGCAGCTGTGCCACAGACAAATTGAAACTCTTGAGGTGAGTGATTATAGGCACTGAAGGCTGGCTACCAGCCACAGAACCAAGCCAGACTAAAGTAAGCTGAAGAGAGCCTGCAGCTGTGTCATAGACAAATTGAGACTCTTGAGGTGAGTGATTATAGGCACTGAAGGCTGGTTACCATCCACAGAACCAAGCCAGACTAAAGCAAGCTGAAGAGAGCCTGCAGCTGTGTCATAGACAAATTGAAACTCTTGAGGTGAGTGATTATAGGCACTGAAGGCTGGCTACCAGCCACAGAACCAAGCCAGACTAAAGCAAGCTGAAGAGAGCCTTCAGCTGTGTCACAGACAGATTGAGACTCTTGAGGTGAGTGATTATAGGCATTGAAGGCTGGCTACGAGGTGAGTGATTATAGGCACTGAAGGCTGGCTACCAGCCACAGAACCAAGCCAGACTAAAGCAAGCTGAAGAGAGCCTTCAGCTGTGTCACAGACAGATTGAGACTCTTGAGGTGAGTGATTATAGGCATTGAAGGCTGGCTACCAGCCACAGAACCAAGCCAGACTAAAGCAAGCTGAAGAGAGCCTGCGGCTGTGTCACAGACAAATTGAAACTCTTGAGGTGAGTGATTATAGGCACTGAAGGCTGGCTACCAGCCACAGAACCAGGCCAGACTAAAGCAAGCTGAAGAGAGCCTTCAGCTGTGTCACAGACAGATTGAGACTCTTGAGGTGAGTGATTATAGGCACTGAAGGCTGGCTACCAGCCACAGAACCAAGCCAGACTAAAGCAAGCTGAAGAGAGCCTGCAGATGTGTCACAGACAAATTGAAACTCTTGAGGTGAGTGATTACAGGCACTGAAGGCTGGCTACCATCCACAGAACCAAGCCAGACTAAAGCAAGCTGAAGAGAGCATGCAGCTGTGTCACAGACAAATTGAGACTCTTGAGGTGAGTGATTATAGGCACTGAAAGCTGGCTACCAGCCACAGAACCAAGCCAGACTAAAGCAAGCTGAAGAGAGCCTGCAAATGTGTCACAGACAAATTGAAACTCTTTAGGTGAGTGGTTATAGGCACTGAAGGCTGGCTACCAGCCACAGAACCAAGCCAGACTAAAGCAAGCTGAAGAGAGTCTGCAGCTGTGTCACAGACAAATTGAGACTCTTGAGGTGAGTGATTATAGGCACTGAAGGCTGGCTACCAGCCACAGAACCAAGCCAGACTAAAGCAAGCTGAAGAGAGCCTGCAGCTGTGTCACAGACAAATTGAGACTCTTGAGGTGAGTGATTATAGGCACTGAAGGCTGGCTACCAGCCACAGAACCAAGCCAGACTAAAGAAAGCTGAAGAGAGCCTGCAGCTGTGTCACAGACAAATTGAGACTCTTGAGGTGAGTGATTACAGGCACTGAAGGCTGGCTACCAGCCACAGAACCAAGCCAGAGTAATGCAAGCTGAAGAGAGCCTGCAGCTGTGTCACAGACAAATTGAGACTCTTGAGGTGAGTGATTATAGGCACTGAAGGCTGGCTACCAGCCACAGAACCAAGCCAGACTAAAGCAAGCTGAAGAGAGCCTGCAGCTGTGTCACAGACAAATTGAGACTTGATTATAGGCACTGAAGGCTGGCTACCAGCCACAGAACCAAGCCAGACTAAAGCAAGCTGAAGAGAGCCTGCAGCTGTGCCACAGACAAATTGAAACTCTTGAGGTAATTATAAGCAGAGAAAATTTCCTGCCAAAAATATTTTTTTCTGTACACTCAGTAAAGATAGAAATCTGTTGGCAGATTGCTAAGGAATAATACCCAAGAAAGCCTGTAAGGTTATTTCCATATGGGTCCCAAGAGCTTTCTTTATTTTGTTTTAATTTGCCTTAGGCCAAAGAAAAAAAATAGTCTGTCTCAACTTCCTGCGCGCATAGCTTTTAAAAATCAAAATTTATTGCATTTCTTTTTTTTTTTTAGGTTTTTGGGAGATTTTCAGTTTGTTTGAAAAAAAGTTAAATAAACGGCCGCGAAAAGAAATAAATAGTGGCCGAAAAATGCAATAAAAAAACCAATTAGGGGGTACTAATATTTCCGCATCCACGTAGCCCTCTTTTACTAAAAAAAAACACACACACAAAAAAAACCTCGCAAAGCGCTTAGGGTTTTGACCTTAAGTAAGCTGAGACAGTGACTGTTTTATGAAAATTTCGAGTTAATAGATTTTAGAACTTTAAAGGAGGTAATTGATTTACTATCAATCCCTATTCAATGGGAAGTAATAAAGCATTACACTTAGCTGTAGGTTTGAATTTGATTCCCAACTGTTGCAAACCAGTTCCAAACATTATTCCCCCCCTTGCCCCAGATGCACCAAGGTTCTTTCAAGCAGATCACTTGACTAGTCAGGGATAGTGACTTAAGGGCACAGTTAACCCCTGATTTTAGGAAATATTTTACGCTTTGTAACTCAGCAACGGATAAGTAAATCCATATAAAAGTATACATTTCTAGATGTGGATTTTCATGTAGAAGATGATGGTTAGGTCAGTTCGACCAAAATGTATTATTCCAAAAAAACCTTGTTCTTGGACCATTAATTTGTAAACAACCTAACTAAATTTTGAAAAAAATATGCTTTTTATATTCTAGTTACACATGTCTAGGAATGCATTTCTCAAATTTTCTAATTTTTACCTTATTTTTTGAAATATTGCCAAGAATAGGCATACAATAGGCCAAAAATGACAAAAAAATCACTTTGGGCTATTTTTGGCAATCTTACCTTGATAGGTGTAGTGGTATTGTAAATTTTGCTACAATGCAGATACGCCTATGAGTAATGTTTGTAAGGATGTCAATAAATCTTTCCTTCTTGTATTTTGTTTTGTTCAGAATGATGTGAGATCAAGCAGAGATGAAGCAAGCCAGTACAGACTGCAAGTTAGGCAGGTAAATCATATTAATCGTCGGTCGCATCACATACTGTTCTACATGACATTTTTGACTTTTTTGAGAAAATTCGTCTGGATTGATATATTGGTGATTTCTTCATATCTACCAAGTTATAATTGATAATTTTTGGTCTATATGCGTTCTATTTAAATTTAGCGTTTCACAAGCTGCGCTATATGCAAAAATCACATACTAAAGTATTTCAACTTCGATGAAAAAAAATTCACATACAGATCTATATCATAGCTCAGTATGACGTATTCAATTACTGTACTAAAAGAAATTGCTAAATGTAAAAAAAGCGTAAAGATCTATAGGTTCAAAGCTATATTAAATAGGGTTTTAAGTAGTATTTTCATTTGAAATTAAACATAATAAAAACTTTGAAGTCTTTTCTTTAAAAAAATATTAGTATCAGAAGAAAACTTAAGTGCAAAGGCTCTTCTATGACACAAAGTCTACGTACAAATTTTCAAATGCGATTTTCTTGAAATTCTCGAAATGCGTCTTTCGTCATATAGAACAGTATGTGATGTGACCGACGAAATGAGCCTTACCATTTGGCCAACAGTTGTCCAGACATGTTTTGTATCTTGTAATGCAAAGAATGAATACAATTGTACAGTTACAGTTAATCAGTGTCATAATATACAGTTCAAAATAAATAAGTTTCCCCTAAAGAATATTGATTTTTCTAGAAATCATTTGGGACCTTTTAATTTTTTCCAATCTGTAAAATGTAGGCTGAAAGGATACAAATTCAGTGTGCAATAAAGTTTCGCACACAACGAAACCTTTTTTTTGAAAAGTGATCAGTAATGAAATTCAGGGTGAATTAAAAGTTGTAATTTTTCTGTATATGAATATGAAACATTCTCGAATTTTTAAATGTATGGAAATCTTTTAACTCTGCTTCGTAGTAAAGATTATTC
Organism: Ophiothrix spiculata; assembly: GCA_000969725.1. Lineage (NCBI taxonomy): Eukaryota > Metazoa > Echinodermata > Ophiuroidea > Amphilepidida > Ophiotrichidae > Ophiothrix > Ophiothrix spiculata. The sequence goes on along the minus strand of JXSR01S016530.1, from coordinate 1,844 downwards.
AAATGTTTATTACTTCTGAATGAAAAGGTAAGTGACTTGTTCACGGTTGAATGAATATCAGGTAAGTGTAGATGAATATTTTAAAACGTCTTTAGGCCTAATTGCCTTAGAAATTGCAGTTATCGATGGAAGATGTCACTTTTAATTTACGTTCATTTAACCATAAACCCGTAAGTTAAGTTCATTCAACCATGAATAATCAGGTACCGTCGTTTTTTATCATCACAAGTGCTTACCATTTGAATAATGATTACTCTTGGTTTTTTCTTACAATTCAAATTTCATCAATTTTCATATTCCAATACAAGAAACTGCAACATTTGATTCGCCATGAAATTTCAAAAATAGGAACATTTTAAGAAGAAAGTTAAGTGTTATGGAAAACTTTAGTGCACGTTGAATTTGTATCATTCTAGCCTTCATTTTACAATTTGAAACAAATTACAGGGCCTAACTGTTTTCCCAAAAATCAATATTCCTTAGGGGGGACTTATTTATTTTGAACTGTATATACAGAGCTATGTGTTGGCAATTGAGCAATACGTTATGTTATTCAGGTAAATCTTATAAACAAGTTTTCAACTTTCAGCTTCAATAATGTGACAACTAAAAAGCGTATGGTGCTCGTCACAATTTCTCAATCAATTGTAAACATATGGAAACATCTAAGTCAGAAATTGTGAAAACAATCGATATTAGTATTAGAATTTTAAAATTTTAATACTATATGGCAAGTTCCAATACTATTGAAAATAATGGTATTAGGCTTTGGAGAATAGCTATGCAGATTTCATATGGTTTAAAGCAAAAGGGACATGATAAAATAATAAATATATAATATATTTACACTCAGGGATGCCACTTTTCCTTCTTTAGTAGAAATTCCTACTTTTTGGTCATTTTGGAGCATTTTTACTATTTAAAAAAAATAAATCCAAATTTCAAAAATTCAAGGTTTTTTTTTATTAAAGTGATAGAAAGTTGCATAAAATGGTTCAAAGGGTCAAAAAGTGTTTGAAAATAGAGATTTTAGCAACTAAAATATCCAAAATCTTCTCCAAGGGGAAGCTTTTCTCACTCCGCTCGAAATTTGTATCCAACGAGAGTAATTTCCTTTTTTTTTTTCAGTACCCAAGTGGCATCCCAGACACTTTAATAATTTCCTTTTTCCTGATTAAATATTCCAAATTTCTGAGCCAATTGTATCAATGTAATTTCTTAAAAGGAACACAGCACTCATATAGCTATAGTAAAGGAAAGAAAGGAAAAATTATGTAGGCCAAAAACCAAGGATGACCCAATAAAGTCTCTAATGAAGCTCATTTCCATTGGGTCCAAGAGCTCTCTAAAATTAGTTTTAAATACAAAGTAAGACTGAATGAGTACCTGGAGAAAAATCTGCAAAGGCGAGTGTGGACTGAAAACCAAATGCACATACACAGTACCAGACTTGCCTGTCGTGCTGTCGTACGACCAGTGTGACTCAAAAATTTAAAGTGCGCAAACTCGACCTTGTCGCATCTCCTTGCTGTACGACAAGCCGATATATCGATTACCCTGTCGCGATAGTCGCAACAACATAATATTTTGAGTTGGAATAAATTCAAATTTTCTTGCGGCAGACCAAACAAACAAACAATCATTTATTTCTTCCACATATGCAAAATTACAGTAACAATATATCGAAAATAGCACATAACATTGTAAACTGAAATTATAACATTGTGGAGGAGGACTGGGAAATAAGCATAAAGCCCTTCGAGTCCCAGACTCCAAGTATCTTAAATGAATTACACATAAATAATAAAAAAAAAAAATAATGAATGCACACCATCCTCTCTATC
>JXSR01S016524.1:2875-13751 GCA_000969725.1 Ophiothrix spiculata | reverse complement strand
TTATCTCTGGAACTGACATGAGCAAGAAACCAGGGCCGTGACTTTTATTCCGAGCCAATGGACCACCACGACTGATCTATTACTTGAATTTGTATACTCGCCATTCTACCCGTTCAAACGCTTCACTAGTGTTAGTGACAACCCAACAACAGTAAAAGAGATATACATCACTAACTTGGCGGAATGCCGTAAACAACTTCGGATTAACGCGCATATAACAATAGGAACAACCCTTGTATGTGCATAATGTAGGTTATTTTGTGACGTAGCATAGTGCATCATTTACATATAGGTCCGGTTTGCAACAATAATCAGGGGATGATTGTAGCAATAATCCTGCCAAGGTCGGGCACTATTCAACCAGTCAGTTTCAATTCCCGATTTTCTCTGTTCCCGGGGTACTTGATCAAAACTCAACAATGTATGAATATGATATATGAATATTTTGGATCTACTGAACTGAATCAGGCTGTTTACTCGTGGTTGAATGAACGGAGCAATGAAAATGGCCCAAGTGAAATGGCCTATCTCACAAGCGTCAGATAGGCCATTTTCATTATGTTTTATTAGCAGATGTTCAAAGCCGCATTTTTTACACAATGCTCACAGTAGGTGCCTCCTCGTCAAAGGAACTGATTTATTCAAAAATCTCAATTTCGCCATTTTGTTACTTAGGCCATTATTTTATAAGGGTGACGATATATTAATATATAGATTTAATTTTTTAAAATGTTTTCTTAGTTTTAACAATTAAAGTATGATGCATTATTAACATCTTTTTATTTTCATTTAATGCTTTCATTTAAACCATATTTATCATTTGTCTTTGATGGAGTAAACTGTTTAATTCTAACCCCCTAAACCACTTCTCTGTTTAAAAACTCCTAGGAAATCTTCTAGTTGTAAATAAATAGCGGGTTTCCTCCTGGATTCGAACCCGATACCCCTCGCACCCCATCTCTTTATCACTATGTCAAGCCACTGAGTAGGCGCTGCCATAGCATGGATTTTGTTATCATAACTAACTCCGGTCTATGACGTTTTCAGACTTGGGCGATTTGCTTAACTTTGTGACTTGTGATTTTCTGTGTTTGGTAGGGTAAGGGTTAGTATAGACCTATACGTAGGCTTATGTAATGAAATATAAAGAAGTTTTGAACTGTGTACACAGTGAATTGATTTCTGTTGCCAAACTGAACAAAATAAAATAAATCAGTTGTCGAAATATTAATAACAAGTCATAAGCTATGTTTAATTTATTAAAATACTGAGAAGTCTAAAAGCCTTGAACTATGCACAAAGTGAACTTATATCACGAGCATGAAATTATGCTTTAATTTCTCTTAACTGAATTCATCTGAAGTAGAACTACAGAACTCAATCAGTTACTGAAATATCATAAATTTTGAAAACAATGGAGCAATAAATCCAGAATACATCAATTATGCCAAAAGTTTGCCTGTTAAAAGTTATTAGTTAAAAGGTTATTTTAACTAGATACCTTTTTTGCTTAGATGTAATGTGCCAAACATGCAGTTTTTATTACTTGTACATTAAAAAACCCAGTTAAAAGTGGTTAAACTTAATTGTTATGAAAAGATTGAAAAGTTCAATGTTGATAGAGTTCATTGTTCTTATAAACATCAAAACACAAGAAAAGTGAATCCCTCACACACTTCAAGTAGATTTAGATGTTATAGAAGATGGTAACAAACAAACAATATTTTTCATATTTTTTATCTATTTAAGGGCACAGTTAACCCCTCATTTTCTGAAATATATTATGCTTTGTAGCTCAGCAACCGATAAGTAAATCCATATAAAAGTATACATTACTAGATGTGGATTTACATGTAGAAGATGATGGTTAGGTCATTTTTGGACCAAAATGTATGATTTTGGACCAAGGTTCAAAAAACACTTGTTCTTGGACCATTAATTTGTAAACAACCTAACTAAATTTTGAAAAAATAAAAGTTGGACCTCTTATGCTTTTTAGAATCTAGAAACACATGTCTAGGAACGCATTTCTCAAATTTTTTGATTTTTACCTTACTTTTTGAAATATTGCCAAAAATATGCCTAAAATAGGCCAAAAATGACAAAAAAAATCATTTTGGGCCAAATTTGGACCTATTTTTGGCAATATATCAAAAAGTAAATTTATACATGTAGCAACCCTCAGCGAAGTGTTCCGAAAAAGAAACTGGTACACTTTGGTCTGGTTTTATACTACTATAAAATTATATAGTTACAGGCCCAAAATAATGGCACACATTGTAAATGGATATGTTTCCTGTGATGTGGGTACAAAAAGTCTTTCAAAATCCGAAAATATCGAAGTAAAGAATTTTTGTAAGGCAACTAAAGTTACCAATTTTAAACACAATGCGATAACAATGCTGCAATACCATTACTCAATACCCCGTAACTACCGCAGGATATATCGATTACAAGCTGCGTCAATATTTTATGCCGTATAACGCTTAGCTCGCTATTTGATTAGGAATTCTAAGTTGAACAGACAATAATTATCAATTAAATTGACTGAGATAAGATGATTCAGATAAAACTTGGATAAAACTATCAACTCAGATGACTAAACGTCATATTCATATTCTTTTTCAATGCGTATACTTTTGAGTTTGAAAAGCCCGCTCGTCCATGACTAAGGGCGCGTTCTCACTGTGATGTTTGGTACCAGGTCGTGGTACTCGATGCTACATCGAGCCCACTTCCTTGCCCAGTGAGAACGCGTTTTAAGTGGGCTCAGACCTACATCCGAGATCGGTTCCGAGACCACCTCATGTAGGTAGTCTCGGTACCAGGACGTGGTACCAAATGCATAGTGAGAACGCGTTCATGCATAAGTGGGCCCGGCTCACATAAATATGTACTAGGTTGGCTGTTATTTCTACCTATAGTATTGCAGGCAAGCTGTATTTTTTAAAATAGCAAATATCAATTGAATTACTTTGTTTCATTTTTCCTGTGGATTGAATTTTTAAACTGTTTACCATGCACACATGGAATTTATTTCTTGCTTTGTTTATATCTGTGTTCATGTTACGCTTGAATTTAATTTCATATTATTTTAAGTATTTGTTTCTTCATGTCTTCAACAGTTTTGTGTAAACTATAGGCCCTATTAAGAATTACGTTTGTAATCTTGATGTTTTATATATTTCTTACATTAATGTCTAATATTTGTTGTAATTTGGTTTCAAGCGACTAGAAATAAATAAATCCTGGTAAGTGAACTCAATACCACATTGGTATTTAGCACGGGAGGTAGTACTTTACTGTGACAGTGAGAACAGGAAATCAATGTGGGCCGAGCCCACTTGTATGTGTGCTCAGACCTAGGTCTGAGCTCACATGTTCAGTGAGAACACGACCTAAGAGGGAGTTACCCCGTTATTGGTACGGGCCAGCTTTGGGTACTTTTCCACTGGAGATGTTTCACGGTAGCCTTAAAAATTGGTAACATTAGTTGCCTTACCAAAAATCTTTACTTCGCCCGATAATCGGGATATTTTTGGATTTTGGAAGATATTTTGTGCCAGTATCACAGGAAACATATCCATTTACATGCGTGCAATTATTTTGGGCTGATAACTGTAAAAAAAAATTTTGGAACACTTTAGTTAAAACTATTTGAAGTGGTAAGCAGTATGTGACAGATGACAAGTCTGTGACCTGCTCTAGTTTCTGTCTTTACTGAAAGCAAACCATAAATTATGGTATAATCCACAGACATCGTTTTATCCTTCTTAACTCAATCTATGGAGAATGTCTCCAACAAGTCAGTAATGTTCTGTCATACTAATGCTACCATAAGTTACAATTCAAAGAGATTGTGGGAGATAATATCTGAATCTGGGTATTCTGAGATGATTATCTGAGTGTCAAAAATGTGATACCAGGCCAGGTCTTGAGACCTGCAATATAACATGTACACTGGCGGCCAAAAGTGTTTGCGCACAAAACCTTTAACCAGCCATATCTCAAGAGCCACTCATCATTTGCATCATTTTTTTCACATTTTATATTTACATATATAGATCAAAAGAACTCAATTGGCCAAGAATTGCATTCACCGCATTTGAAAATATGGCATGCTAACATACTGTATACTTCTGCTTATTCAGAAACAGAGTTTAAATACATAACTGCACATATGTTGGAAAACGTATAACCTGAAAATGTTCTTTACACAGTGATAACTAGTATTGAATAATAAACTACATAGGTACATATCAAAAAGTGTATGTAGTGTATTTGTATATTGTCCTGGATATTGACCATTTTTATTGTTATAAAGATCTAATATCAGAAGAAAGATGGATTATTTATATTGGATACATATAGCACCTATAAAAAACATGAATTCTTGGTGGTTTGATATATTAATTAGGTTTTTGCCCGTATATAAGTATGCACAAACACTTTTGACCACCAGAGTGTAACTTACAAATAGTGATTTCAGTGGGAATATTCCTACTTTTACAAACTCCAGTTTAATGATGTCTTATTTAATATGAAAAACATATTTCTATGTGTTGTAATGAAGAATGCTGCATACCAGAATTTATTTGAAATATTTAAAGTTGTTTGATCTGCCAAACCACTCATACGGATTTGTTGAGGTTCATTGTTACCATCTTGTTTACAAGAAACTCCTATCCACCTTTACAGTGATTCATTAATTACTATGTTTGTTTTTCTCATAAAAAGAGACATTCATAAATAAATGAATTATACAACATAGCTAACCAGAAAGTAGGCCTACCATTAAAATAAAATGGAATAGCATGTAGTAAACACAAACTCTCAATGTTTAAACTCACCTTTTTGGTTGATAAGCTTCTGGTTTCAAGTTTCTGTTTTCAAGCAAACAAATGATTATATTTGACTGGCCAAACAAGGCTAGGCCAGGCCATGTTTTCAAGATACCCAGGCCATAATGATCTACAGAAATATTGTTATTAAAATGCTGATATGCAAAAATAAACAACTTCATTACATCTTTACTCTAGTATGGTAGAAAATAAGTTATGTATCATTTAAAATCAAGTGGGATTTTTCTAAAATTTGTTTCTATGTTTGTTTTTTCTTTTACAGATTGCTTTGCGAGATGCCTTACTAAAGAAAGCCAAACAGAAGAGATGATAACAACCTCAAGGAAAGCAAAACCTCAACATGTCAGAATGATTATGTTCTTATAATCAACCACTTTGACAGCAAAGACTGCCCTGCATCATGCGCCATTTGACACATGTATATAAACTTTTAAATCTAAAATATGCAGTTAGGAGAGATAATGATACTGGTGCACTCTAGCACGTGCAATCTGAAGTGCATTTCAGAAGTTTATATTGAGTCAGTTTGTGCTCACTCGGTGGAATCGCTAATTTGAATTTAAACCGGCACTGCATCGAACTGTGCGAACACAGTGACAAATCTCATGCACGGGTTAAAAAGCCAGCCATCATGCACACACAGGTTTTTGTTTGTTCATCCTTTATAAATAATTCCATCTAATCTAACTCATGTTCCTTTAAAGGGATGGTCCTTTTTGACAAGTAAGACAGAGGAACGCCATGTTTACACAAGATTTTTTGCACACTTACACATGTTAGAATATCAAAAGTTAGGTATACAAAGAGAATAGATACTCTAGATTATACATGATTTTACTTCCATAAACAAGTTCAAAATGGTGTTAAGAGATTAGTTCGAAAAAGTTGGTGCCTTCTTCGCTGAAAACTCTATAATATTCCAACTATTTGATTTTTTTTCAAGTCACGACAGATTGTAGGTTTGATTCTTCTTATTGAATTACAGATAATATTGTATAAATATGTGGTGTTGGTTGATTGATAACGTAATAAACTTGCGATGTTTTGCCTGTCAAAAATGCCAATAAACTACGACTCCAAGATCTGCCCATTTGAGCTCTCTATTTCCTGTTTGTAATATTTACATTAAATATTCCTTTTCATTGTCTCGCCTCAACAAACAGCATGTTTCTACTAAGGGGTGTTTGATGGGTGATCTGGTTGATGGTGACAAAAATAGGAGTTTAAGTTTAGTAGAAACAAGTCGGGTGATGGTGATACATCTTCCATCAGCAACCTTTTTGTCTCGCCCTGAAAATTTCAGGAAGAGACATAGCGATCCGATTTTCTGTCCGCCGTCTGGAGCATATCGCATGCCCTACGTTAATGATATATGGTGACTGGGTAGACCCGGAGCCGAACTGGATCCAGCAACAATTTGCATAATTTATGCATGAAATGGTTTAAATGGCATATTTTACAAACCTTGCACCCTACATGAAATTTGGGTGGTAGGTGAGGATAGAGCTGCGCTTGTGCAAGCTGCAATTTGAGCGCAAAATATGCTAATTAAGTACCTAATTTGCATAATTTATGCATAAAATGTTGCTTATTTTTCAACTTTGTCTGATTTCAAAGTATAAGGTGTCAAATTGTTCGTCATGGACCAGTGATCAAAAGTGTCAATGGTGACCCTATCGTCCGACCTATCCCTGGGGGTCAAAGGTCAAAAGAAAGGTCAAATTTTCAACTTTGTCCGATTTTGAAAGGTTAAGGTCTCAAAATGTTCGTCTTGGACCAGCGATGAAAAGTGTCAAAGGTGACCCCATCGTCCGACCTTTCCCTGGGGGTCAAAGGTCAAAAGAAAGGTCAAATTTTCAACTTTGTCCGTTATCAAAGGTTAAGGTCTCAAAATGTCCGTCTTGGACCAGCGATCAAAAGTATCAATGGTGACCCCACCGTCCGACCTTAAACTTGGGGTCAAAGGTCAAAAGAAAGGTCAAATTTTCAACTTTGTCCGATTTCAAAGGTTGAGATGTCAAATTGTTCGTCTTAGACCAACGATCAAAAGTGTCAATGGTGACCCCATCGTCCAACCTTTCTGTTGGGGTCAAGGTGTCAAATTGTACCCTTGGTATCCACCCCACAACTGAATGATTAAGTAGGCGGTCAATTAAGTATGGGTCGATACGCAGGGCAAGACTACTGGTTCGCGAACCATCTTGTTAGAAATTAACAATATTTTGAGTGAGCCTTCGGCACCCTCTCATAGCAATAGAGACAGGTCGGTTGAAGGATCACCCACCAAATTGGTGAAGGACAAAATAATGTTGATGAGTAATAATTTGCTGGTGGACTAGTAGGAACATGCTAATAGTGAGGAAGAGACATACTAGTCACTTTTCTGTGCGCTGTGCACCATCCGCAAAATATCTCCGCAACCGTAAGGCCTACAGTAACAAAACTTGGTCCTTGAATTCCGTAATAATGAAGTTTTGAAGATGAATGTGCTTGTGAAACCCGGTCAAAGGCCTTGCTGATTATATTAAATGAGACTTAAAGGTCTGAAAAAATGCTTCATAAGATCATAAGGTCCTGTTTTATAAAAATAAATTCAGGTGATTAAAAGTGCGCTATGCCTCCCTAGACTTAAGGCAGGTTTAAAGTTAGACCGGGCAATGCCAGTCAAGTTAGCTCAAAGGGTAAGGCGCTCGTTTGCTGTGCGTAAGGTCCTGGGTTCAAACCCAACTGGTGCCAAAAGTTAAGTGTGCTTGAAATTCCCTTGGACAAGAAACTAACTGCTAATTGTCTCGTAGAAACCAGTACAAACCTCGGGGCGCTGATCCGGCAGTGATTCTGCATATGGGGGCTGATCAAGGTTCAGCGCCCCTATATGTTGCCACAGAACCTGAAATGTTTCTTTGTGTTGAATGGAGCTTACTTAGGCCACAGTGGTCAGCAAACACCTGTAAAGTGTGCAGAGGCCACATGAAATTGCACATCAGGGAGGCATAGTGCACTTTTAATCACCTGTATTTATTTGTATTTCAAAGGACCTTAGGCCTTATGAAGCAGAGATGCCACATTTCAGAATTAATTCTGAATTCAGATAGTTTCAATTGGTTTTAGCCTAAATTCAGAAATTTTTATTGGTTGTTTCGTGTACAAAGGTATAGGTAATTTTGGTTTATCGCATTATTTCGATGGATTTCTGATATTTTGAACACCAATGAGTGGCATCTCTGTATGAAGCATTTTGGAACTGCAACAGCTTTAAAATATTAAAGATTCAACCAAATTTCTTACAAACATTTACCACAAAGTATGACAATATTGGTTAAAGAAAGGATATTTAGCTGTGAAACAAAATTTCACTTAAACCAGGTCCAACTTTAAGCCTCTTTTGTGCATATGGAGCATAGAAAATTAAACATTGAGTCAATATAGCCCAGTCAGTCCATATTCATGTAAATCATATGGACAGACAAGTGAGTCTCGCTTAACATCTAATAATAATTGAGATATATATAGTAGGTAGGCCACACATACTTCTATTGATCTTTCAGACCAGACTCGAACCGGTGACCACGACCAGGTGGATATAATAATTTATGTTTTCACATGTGATTTGTAATTCTTTTATTGTAGGTATCATGACTTTGCATTGGCTGATGATTAGTGAGTATATTTTTTAAGAGAACCATCTGGTCAGTTTTTTACACTTATTATGCATGAATTGGAAATCCCCGAAAATGATGTCTGGAAGTGACTGTCTGATTGCTAGTGCCCTTAAGTCCATCCTCAAAAATATTTGCTTCAACAAGGGTAAGTCTATATCTACCTAATTATGAAATTTGAAAGAAAATCCAAAGGTGCACGCATACTGGTAATTGTTTTCAAGTGTACGCAAAATGTGAGGACAACACTTCCAAGTTGAACATGTTCAACATTTTCTGAATTAACTTTACAGTGTGTAAAAATCTATTAGTGTTTTATTTTTCACAATTTTTGAGTCTTAAAAAAACAGTGTTATAATTTATTAGAGCAGCAAAAATATCTGTTTCTACCATAGATTTAGATAGGAGACACCAGACTCACCACCATTTATTCCAACATGGAGACAAATTGGGGATATTCTGATTTTAGCCAACGATGCACCAGATATTGAAAATATGTACAGTGTGATTGCATGGTTTGCCTTAATGCGCAACCAAATTTCTGCGTCTGAAGTTGATTTTTGCGAGAAACGAATGGACCGGAACCCCAATTGAGCCCCGTAGCTGACAGTGTCTTAACATGGGCTGGTATACTAAATCTGGTATCTCCTTGTAAAGTTTCTACAGTAAAATGAAAAAAAAAATATTACACCATCATCAATAATTATATTGCCCCTTTTAAGATTGCTGTGCAGACTAGTTATCCGAGTTTCCACAGCAGTTGATTGATCTCCTCAGAAGTCACAGTACTGTTTTGGATTTAGAAATGAGAATGGTAATTTATTCTATTACTGTTTTATGAAATTTGAGCATTTTTGTCTAATTTTCTGGCCAATTTTAACCTCCAGAATCGGATTCTAAATTACCCTGACCTAACTTTTGCTTGCCTGTAAAACAAGATATTTTTATAGCTTTATTACCGTACTAAATCACAATTTCTTTTTTTATCATCAGACTTTCTGCAAAGGATTGATGCTGCTCTGTGATAAAGGCCTGATCACACCCACCAGTCTGCTGGAACTCTTCTTTGAACTGCTCAGATGCCAAGATAAATTGCTAAGGAAAACGCTCTACATGCATATTGTGAACGACATCAAACGGATCAATTCAAAACACAAGGATAATATAAACTTAATACTGTAAGTAGCTTGCCCCTGTACCCCCGGCCGTGGGTCATGAGAAGGCAGCTCGCAGCACTCGTATTGCTTCGCAAATTTGTCAGTATTTTTGTTTTTAGAATGTTGGCAGCTATGTCACATCAGGGTGATCACTCTAAAAGTGACTTGTTAGTGCCAACCCTAATTTTTTTTACAAGTTCAAATTCATACACAGTTAGTTTACGTGAATATGGACGTGACATTCTGGGTATTGTGCTAGCGAGTCACTTTTTCTGTCGGCAATTGCAGTAAAGATTAAAATTGGCTTCGCGAGAATTTTAGGAAAGTCGTGTTTTGAAAAGGTCTATTGGCGTTTACAGTAGTTTTGCTCTGCCATAAAAATCAACTGATTATTGCAGAAAATAACCACACTGTGGTTGGCACACTTTGTGACCAGTTTCACTTCCCATTCTCTATTTCCCAGGTTTAATTATGTGTTATCTTCGTATTTTGATACACTATTCAACAACTCACTGTATCTCTTATTACAGGAGCGTACCGTTGTTGATTCATGATGAATCGATCACAGTTGATATTCAAATTAGCGTGTCACGCACGGCACGGCGTTTACAAAAGTGTGCACTGATCATAGCACGTCGGGCACTTATAGTACGTGCAAAAGCCTGGTGCTTTGGAAAAAATGATAACGTTAAACCAGCAAACATTCGCAAATTAGCACTTTGCAGATATGCTACATATTTTTATGAAGATGAGTATAGGCCTATTTGTTAAATTGAAAACATTTAGAATTTTAATTCATACGTTTTCAGGAATATTTTTGTTGTTGAAAGGTATTCAAACACGCCACAGAGTTGTTCATCGCGAATCAACAACTCTGCATCCGATGCGTCAGTGTATTTTTATCACGCTCGGGTGGCTAAAGCCACTCTCGTGGCGTGTTTGAATACCTAAATTCATATTTGAAGATCTCTTGAGGAAGATATAAATCATGAACCACTATGGTACAAGGACTTCAAAACAGCATAGTAATAAAAGATGGAAATGGCCAAGGAGGTTCCTGGTCAAGATATTCTGGCTTATTAGATAATTATCAATTCACTAATCCAACAAGTTCTCACCTGTATTTTCAGACTCTACAGAATTTCATGTACACCATGTTGAGGGATAGCAATGCTGCAGCTGGCAAAATGTCACTTGATGT
>JXSR01S016522.1:0-15393 GCA_000969725.1 Ophiothrix spiculata | reverse complement strand
AGTATTAGCGGTAATAATGACAGCATGCAAAGTTTCATTGGCAAATTAAAATCCTACACTAGTATATCAAAATATTTATATATTATTTTATTTCTAATTATCGTTGTCGACAACGATAAATACTGCCATCTATAGTTGAAATTTTAAAATTGGCCTTTTCAGCCTGAGATCTAATGCAAACTTCAAATTTCTTTTGATTTATTTGCAATCTATGATATGAAAGTAATATTTTACAAACAAATCTTTGGCTCTTTCTTGATATATAGCATCAATAAGTACATTTAGATAATAGCCTCTTACCCAAGATCAAAACCTTCAGAAAATTCAAACTTTTGACTTTTCTGTAGTTTTTGATCAAAATATTCTCGATATCTGGTAACTGAGTGTTTTTGTCTACCATATGAAGTGCAAATCTTCCACAAATAAAATTTCGAAATTTTGTCCAATGCTCCTTTAAATTATCAAATTTGCTCTTCAACTTTAAGAAATTTTTACTGCATGATTCCTCACTTCTTGCAAACTCGAGCATCTTTTGAAGCACAGTGGATAACCAACCCTCCAAAATCTTATATCAATCAACTAATACTTACAAGTTGACCTTCTACTTTTGGATAATTCTGAACCTTCTAATATCATATGTGTAAAAAAAATAAATAACACAATAAATTTCAATCCTCAAGAAAACTAACCATGAGAACACCCCTGTAATCCTCAAGAAAACTAATCACCATGTGAACACCCCTGCAACCCTCAAGAAACTAATCACCCTATGAACACCCCTCCAATCCTCAAGAACATTAACCACTGTGTGAACATCCCTACTGCCAAGTTAAGTGCTTATCACGAATCATTAACGGAAATGATGTAAATGCAAATAACATAAAAATGTTGGGAAGGGGCCAGGGGAATCCCCACTATTCCCCATGGATCACTCAAAATCCCAGCATAGAGCGGTAACTTTAGATTAACTTCTGATATATACAATGATTGACAATAATATCTTGCATGTTTTTGAGATTGACAATGCAGGGATTTATTTTATCGTGAAATTTTAATATGCTTGGTGAAAACAAAGGACATCTTTGCTGCTTTGTATCGTACATCAGAATTTTGGATTTTCATCCAAAAAGCTACAATAAGTAGACAAAATCTCAGTTGCAAGTCAGAGGGAACAAATTTCAACTTTTGCAGTTTGTATGAAAAGCATAGATTGCAGCCAACTTAACTGGTGGTGTGACTATTCTGTGTTTTCTAAATCTTAAATTTGTACCTCAGAGGGATTTACTAGATAAAAGATCAAACAAAGCTCCTCGAGATAAGTTAATACATATTAAAAGAGAAACAATTTCATCAGAAATAATTTATTACCCATCACAGGTGTAGAAAGAATATCTTTTTAAGATTCGAAACTAGAAACACTGTTTTCACACCATTTTTGCAAAGAGAAGATATCGTGTATATCCCATCATGCATTGCTTCCTATGGGAAATTGTGTACAGGGAGGCATAGTTAGTGATGAAACATGCCTAAAATGCAAGATTACAACAGGTAGTTTTGATTTATGGGCATTTCATCACTAACTACTCACTTGATTACCCACACAAATAATCCAATAGGAAGCAATGCATGATGGGATACACACAATATCTTCTCTTATTTTTGCAGGCAGCGGCAAAAATTATAATTGGTAAAGAATTGCAATTTTCTCCAATATTCCTCACAGCTTCGGCTCTGTGAAAGATAAATGGAAAAAAAATAGTGGGAAGAATCTAGGCCAGTCCATATGCGTAGCCAGGATTGCGTACCCTGACGGGTCCAGGGGCTGCTAGGGGCACCTGCCTATATCAAACGGTTCGCCAAATGTATTATTAGCAGTAATTAGGACTACTGCGCCCTTTTTTCGTGGTTTTCCCCTTTTTAAAATTTATTTTTTTCTTTACCTCATCTTTTTTTTTGTAGACCCCGGGGTGCGCACGCCCCTTCAGCACCCCCCTGGCGTTGCCAATGCAGTCCCTTTAAACGATATCTACTATATAGATTTATATCAAAAATGTATAAATACAACTTTACCAATGAGAACATACTAATATATAATATTCCTCACAGCTTCGGCTCTGTGAAAGATAAATGGAAAAAAAAAATAGTGGGAAGAATCTAGGCCAGTCCATATGCGTAGCCAGGATACATCTTCATACAACTTTTTAGCTTTGGAGTGGATTCAAGTGAAATTGCACATTTATATGAAGTATTTGATATGTCTTACATACTGCATTTTAACTTTGTAGGGCAGATTTTTACCAGACCTGGAAGCAATACTAAGCCTCTAATGAATGTACTTAGATACTCTATCTGGCCAATAGGGGCAGTTAATCCATTCTAATCTCCATAAATCCATCCACCGCAATTTTAAATAATTGATTTCATCTTTCAATCACCTATTCAAGATCTTCATACAACATCTGTAATTTTATAAGTCTTGATTGAAAACATGTAAAAGTTATTTTTCCTTTTGTAAAACTGCGTTGAACTTTGCAAGGTATTTTCATTTAATATCTTCAGATTCAAATTTTGTTTACAGTTTGACATCTCCCGAGTCTCTTGAAAGCAAGAAAGAATGCCTACATGTTGTTTACAAGTCTCCCAATATAATATAAATAATAAACCTCTCTTAAAGGTAGGTATTCTGATCTGGTGAAAAATTTAACATACACTTTTTCCATATTTGAGTTTAGGGTCATCACCTATACACAGCAATTGTAAAGTTTCATTGGTATACCTTGAGCCAAATTAATGCTACAGGCAAAAATGTGTCAAAGAGTGACCTATAGAAACTTAAAGGATATCTATTTTTGTAAACAAAATATTCCAGTAATTCAGCACTTTTTGATCATATCTCTTCAACAAAACAGAAAATTTACAGGGGTTAAATATGCACTTCAATTAAGTATCGAAATCTCCAATTTGATTTTGTGAGTGAAAGCGATCGGAATACACACCTTAACTCATTTACTAATTACTAAAAGGTTTATTTTAATAGCCACAACAGCCAAATTAAGGTGCAGTAATTCTAAGCTAAGTTCTTGTCAAATTTTCGTATATACATGACAATTTACACGAAAAAACATTTTTGGTAACATATATCAAAAAGGGTCATGAGGGGTGCATGATGATGCGAGAGTAAAACACACAATACTTGAAAACCTAGATGGGCAGCATGAAAACAATATTTCCTTGTTCATGCACAAAGGATAAAACTGATCTGACTTCTCTGACGTCACATCATCTTGAAAGACAGACAGGAGAAACAACATGATTCCTGACAAACTGAGGATAGTTACTGCACAAAATGCATATCAAATCAACCACTATAAATATCGCGGAAGCGAAATTCAAGAATTCTAATCCCCTTTCAAATGCAAAAACAACCCATCTCAAATCATCACCATTAATTTTATTTCCTATGATGATCAGATTTGTATCTAATTCATTTGGGATCATTCAGACAAAGTGATGTATAAAAATAAAAGAATAAAAAGAATTTAAAGCTCAAAGTAAAAAATAACTTATATCTACCACCATTCAGACACAACAAAAAATTAACTTAACCAATTGAAAGAAAATTTGTTTATAAAAGTTGACTGCTTTACAGATATTTTCCATTTTTGACTATTTTGCTTGATAAAAATGGCATTTCTATAGGACAAAATCAAGAAATTTGACATTTTTTAAAGTAAATGTGGGCAACCTATGAGCTACCAAATATTTGGTGCAGCAAGTCTTTTGTCTAATAATATAATAATGATGTGGCTTTTGCTCCATGACAACCCTTAATGCAGGGCGCACTACACTAAATAACTAGCATTCGCAATCCGGCATTTCTAAAATCGGCATAATTGACTGCCCTTCTAAAAACAAGACTTTAAAACGTATGGCAGGGCAATATGTTTGGTCAATATTTTGTTTTAATCATAAAGTTAGGTTTATTTAAAGATGCCCTGATGCCATTTTTGATCTCCAGACTAATTTGCTAAAATTTAAAGGATTTTCTTTAATTTGCGCTTGATTCTGGAAATACAAAATTCGGCTATCGGTGATAGGGGACGTTATACTTCAGCATCCGATTTCTTGAAATTTTTGCCTTGAAGGGGTACTTTTATCATCATTTTGTGTTAGAAGAGATCAAAATCATCTGAGAAAAGGCAGTGTTGAAGCAACCAGTTGCTTTATTATTGAGTTCTCGGGTGTTTTTAGGAAGCCATTTTGTACAGTAAGTCAATGGGAAGCTCTATTGTGGTGTGACGCCTTAAGGGGCCTGTCAACCCTTTGTTTTCAGAAATGTTTTTTTGCTCTGTATCTCAGCAATGGATAATTAAATCCAAATAAAAGTTTTTCTAGAAGTGGACTTGAATGCCAAACATGATGGTGAGGTCATTTTGGGGCCAAAATGTGTAATTTTGGCCCTTAGGTCCAAATAATCATGTTTTTGGCCCAACATTTTACGAGAAAGCTAACTAAATTTTGATTTAGTGAAATTTCGAACAATTTTACTTTTTAGAATCTAGAAAGCAATATCTAGGAACGCATTTCTCAAATTTTTGATTTTTTTTCTTAGTTTCTGAAAACGAAGGGTTGGCAGGACCTTTAAAAGAGTCATAACTTCATTTGTGGGTATTGAAAGATATTTATTAAGGTGTCCTTTTAATTCTTATAAAAAATATGATTTTTATCATGGCCTTTGTAAATATGTAAACGAGTGAATATGACAGGGGGTCACCTTTACTGCTCCAATGTGGAAGTAGGTCAATAAAAATAGCGATAAAAATATAGATTTTAAAGATTT
This sequence comes from Ophiothrix spiculata, assembly GCA_000969725.1. Lineage (NCBI taxonomy): Eukaryota > Metazoa > Echinodermata > Ophiuroidea > Amphilepidida > Ophiotrichidae > Ophiothrix > Ophiothrix spiculata. The sequence continues at coordinate 10,553 of JXSR01S016522.1, read as the reverse complement.
TTTTTATTTTTTGTCACATTTTGGCAATATCTGTAAAACCTTGAACTTGATATTATCTCTCAAATACCCATACTAAAATAAAAAATAAAAAAAGCTACAATGTCCTAATTGTCTTGTTTTGTCTTGTCAAGTATGTTTTGCAATCTATCGCTTAAGTAGGCTAAGATGATCACACGCATGCATTTGGTATTTACAGGAGGACGATATCTATATCATGCGTGAACAATTTATCATGAAAACTCCAAATACCACCATCACCTTTACATGCATGATATAGGTGATGACCTTTTCATTATTTTTTATAGAAAAACAAGGCTGAATTTTGTACACAAGATGTTTTCTGCAGTGGTGTGACACAGAGAGAGATCCTAGCTGATAGAAAATAAACTGATATTATAACCCACATTTACAAGATTTACCAATGTGGCATTTTTTGTTGGTATAAAAACAGACATTTTTGTTGTTGTTTTGGTGTGGAAAGTTTTACAAAAAATTGTGTATTTTCTTTCAACCTTCAAGTTTTTTTGGTCACTTTGGCCAAACAAAATACCAGAAAGTGTGAACCAAATGACCCAATCTAACGCAATGGAATGGGATGGCAGCGGGGGCAGTTTCCCTCATTACCAATCCCTCAAAAAAGACAACATTAGAAGAAAATCAGAGAAAAATAGACAAATGAGGAAAGGAAATAGGGGCAATATTGTTAAGAACAAAGATACATAAAACTGGTACAGGAAGAAAAGGGGGAAAATTGGGCAAATCTTATTTTCAATGGTCAGACTTAGTTACTCCGTTGATAATGGCGTATTAGAAAATAAAAGGCTTTAGCGGAGACGAATACAATATTCTCTCAGGATACAAATGCAGATTTGTATTTGGATAAAAAAATTACCTATATCATGCATGTAAAGGTGATGGTGGTATTTAGAGTTTTCATGATAAATTGTTCACGCATGATACAGCTAGTGTCTTCCTGTAAATACCAAATGCATGCATGTGATCATCTTGTCCATCCAGTGACAGATTGTAAAACATACTGGATACGACAAAACAGGAAAATTAGGAATTTGTAGCTTGCTTTTGTTGTAGTTTTTCTTTGCCATTTTTTTTAAGTAAGAGCAAGCATAAGAGAAAAAAATAATTTCCATCAGTGACTTGCAACTTTTTCAATTGATAATATGAGGATGAAATATGTTATGGATCACCCCGAAAAGGGGGACTTTGCAACAGAACACTTTTCAAGAAACTGATGAAAATAGGCAGCAAAAAATAAAGGAAATATATAATAAAAATATCCAGCAGATTTTCTGATGTAAAATTTGATCGCCTTGATCAATTTCAACGAGGTGTCATTTTAAAGTTTAGAAAATGTTTTAACAGATGCCGATAAAATCAAAATTGATATCTTCTGCAAAGTTACCCCTAGCTATCACATATACGACGTGCATTCAAAATCAATTTTGGGAAAATAAGGGAACCATAGCTTACTTGATGCGTAATTTCAGTCAATCCCCATACTGACAATCAGCAATAGCATACAAGTGACACAAATAAATTTGAAAGCCTTTTATTAATCAAAGTCTAGACATGGGAAACAATCCAAGTCTAAAGTTGTTTCTTTAAAATCTAATTTAGTAAGATAGGGCAAATTATAAATACATCAAGGGAATCATATGTGGCCGTCCATCCCAAATGAGCTGTAAATGCAGCAAGCATCATTTTGCAAAAATACATTTCAAGGTCATAATTTTTCAAAATTGATTTTGTTGACAGATTCTTAATCCTTGTACTTACTTCAAACCACTAGCAAAGTTTCATTTCAAGAAAATGTCCGGAAATATGATATATATATTTTGAGGACAATCAACAGAAACTAAAGGGCTTACTTATCTTTGAATGCTTTTATCTCAGTTATACATTTTACTCCCTGACGGTCCATAACCCGACTTCTTGAAATCAAGTAAAGTTCAATGAGAAGTGGCAGCATTTACGGCTATTTTGGGATGGACAGTCACATATCAAAACAAATTGGATTTCACATTGGTTTATAAAACATGTATAACTTGCTAATTTGTCGATGTATGAATGTGTTTCTCTTCTTCTTTTGTTATATGCATGATCCTAGCAAATAATTACACTCATACGGTCAGAACATAGTCGGCCTTCAAACAAAATTTTTGCTACCACAAATATTTGGTTGTGACGTCACCAAATATTTGGGATCGGATTTAAAGTATAAACCGGTAACAAACATTTGAGGCAATGTATATGGCAATTCAACAAATGTTCAATTTAGCGTGAAATTTTATTTGGTCTCAACTCGGGTGTTGAAGTTATTTAATTTGGAGTCAATCGTCATTTTGATGTCACAACCAAATGTTTGGTAGTGAAAAATTTGTTTGAAGGCCAACTATGTTTTGAACCTTATGGGTTTTCTCACAGATGCAAAATCTCCATTGATTTTCTTTAAAATTTAGTATTTAGTAGATTTATTTGTTCTATAAAACTATAGGTCACCATGCTCTTTTTTTTAGATACAGACATTTCAAAAAGTACATTTTCCCCAAAATTCACCCAATTTATCACACAAAGTATAGGGAAAGCTGAATGTTGATCATTAATGTACTTGTAAAATAGTAAATGCTCCATTAAAAAAAAATGGATATATGTTAAAGAATTTCTTGCATGCCAGTACTTCAAAATACTGAAATATAAAAATAGGGTCACCGTATTTTCTTTAACCAAAACTATAATTTGATGTTTTTTCCAAAAATTAGGCAAAACATTAACGAAATTGGACCTTGTCCTCTTCAACCATCATTGGGTAAATTTTAATCAACTGTTCTGCGAATGCATGGCATCTTAATAAATCTCTGTTAGCAGTGACATATACCCATTATTTTTCAATTTTCTAATGTATTCTAAGAATTCATTGATATCAAATTACCATCCATTACAAAGAGTTAACTTAATCCCTATTGATATATGCCCTAGCATTTCAAGACATCTCATAAGTGTTGTCCCTAATTAGCGATATATCATCAACCCACATAAGAATTGAAAAAATCCCATTTATTTCTAATTTTTTTCAAATAATAAACCTTTCTTATGCGAAAAGTTCCAAGATACATCATATGAAAATATCATTGATACCCACTAGACAAGCAATAAACATTTTCTGAATTTGTGTACTTGAGTGGAAATCAAATCAACTTTCATTTTTTCAACCACTTTTTAACAATATTGGTCCATTATTCTCCCTTTTCTAATCAACAATTCCATATTTGCTTGTACATCACTGCGTCGTTAACCAATCAGTTAGAGCATCGGCCTTGTATTCCAGAGGTTGCTGGTTCAAACCCAAGCACTGCCGCTTACGCTACAAAAAGCCCAACAATAAAATTCTGTCGCCTATCAAGTCAGACTCTCGGACCTCGAATTTGATAAGCTGGACGTTGAACTAATCGGTTTACGCTTGTAAAAAGTGTAAGAAATATGTCAGTGGTTCTTGAAATGGTTCTTCAGGTGAATGGTTCTTCAGGTGACGGTTTCAGGTGACGGTGTCATCTGAAGAACCATTTCAAGAACCACTGACCCAAGACTGGAGGTCATACAGTGTGAATCCAAATTTATGATGTAAGGCAGCTATTGCAGATACGACTTTCTTGCACTCACATGACAAAGAATAATTCTAAAGCTGAAATAATGAAACTTTTTGAATCAGCATTTAAAACAAAATGAAAAAGGGCTGACTTTACTAGAGGTTTGAGATGGGAAGTCACATATTAGAGATCCACCCTAAAATTGACTTACCTTTAAATTGCTGTACTAAATCACGATGATTACAACATTCCCTCACAAGTGACACAAAAAGAAGCCAAGATTCGCTAAACTAAATCCCATGCAAAGTTTTATCAAAATCTAGTTGCCCATACTATAATCCATGGTAGATCGCCAACCAGGGAGGATTTGTTTACAAAACCAACTTACTCCAGCAGAACTAAGACATTACCTGAGCATACCAGTGATCATACTGCTCAACGTGAATACTAGTCTTGTAACAAGTCTCTACTTATCAGTAAAATCCACCCACACATTGTAATACTTGTACACTTCAGATTTGATCAGTCTAACCAACCGCCTGCACTGCTTGACAGCATACCAGAATATTTAACCGGGGCAAGGAATTTTTCCAATAAAATTCATTTCAAACTCTCTGACATTTTAACCTATCAATAATGTCTACATTCCCTTCCATATTATTCCAATAAAATTGGAAATTACAATCCTACAAATTGTCACCTTGAATCTATTTTGCTATTTAGTTAAAATTCTTCTGAAAAGGGTGGTGGGTGTTTGAGAACTTTAAAATGGTGTTACTTTTCCAGAAATATGAAATTCTTCAAAGTGATTTACCCGCGAGAGAAGTAAAAGGATCATTAATTGAAACCTTCACAAATAACCAATATTACAAATTAAACATCGTAATTTTTTATATTTTGGCTAATATCTTAAAGGGACTAGTCTAGATTCTACTTAAAAATTAAAAACTAATAGAAATGACCTAAATAACGCTAAATAAAGCTACAAAGTAAAAAAAAATACATGGAAGTTGTGGACATTTCATCAACTACCAGTTGACTTTCTCAACTCAGTTGTGGGAACAACAATCCAAAACAAGGAAGTGGTTGAGTGGACTACAGGGTGGTTCAAAAAACCCAAAACCCAAGTTCAAAGTCACTTTTTACTTAGTAATTGTATATTCTATCAACTTCAGTTGGCAAAGGCATCGTGTGGGATAGGTTTCAAACCATTCTTGCATTTTTGATCAAGTTTTGATCAATGGTTTTTAACATACAGGCCTTTATTAGAATATTGCTTCAAAGTGGTTTGTCCACAATAGCTCCTCTCTCCTTCTGACTTTAACCCTTCAATGGATTACACAACTTTGATGTGTTCTCAATTTAAGTACTCTAACATGCACGTATTGTACTTCATGTTGTGTTACGGGCATTCCCTGCTTGAATTGAAGGCGTTTTCAATGCATTTTCCTAGCTGATCTTTCGAAGACCTTCAATGTAATCTCGTCACTTTACAGCACCCAAGAGCCCAAAATCCATCTGACAAATATTGAGTGAATAAATCTGACCACTCTGTTGGAAATAATTACCAAAGAAGTCAAAACAAACAATAATAAACAAACAATCAAAATTATGCGAGCTGGAGTTCAGAGGCCACTTGTATGAACCAGTAATCAGAACTGCACCATTACGTTGCTGAAACTGGGGCTCCACCATCTGAAGCTATGTTCAGGTACATCATTCAATACAAAATTGATCAATCACTTTCATAAGATAAACATGCGTAATTTAACCTGCTGTACAACACGTGTGAAACCAAATACAGCGCAGATCAGGGGGAACAGATTGAAGACAAAAACTTCCTGGACAAGCCACTTTGAAGGACGGTTTACATAAAGAGCTGTATCTGAAGACTTAATGATGCAAATTGCATAAAACTTTCAGGGATGGCTTAAAAGAAATTGACTGCAATTCCTTTGCAAATTCAAGTTGATTAAGGTACAACAACTGTCTGGAAAGTGACCTTGAACTTTAGTTCTAAGTTTTTTGATCCACCCTGTAGATACTGTGAATTGCATTTATCATGTTTTATCGATTCATGTAAAAAATATGTAGTTAGAAAAGTAGTACAAAGAATCTAGACCAGCCAATTTCAATTATGGTTTGATGCTATCCTTTTGCACTACAAATACTTTTAAAGGGATAGCCCATCATTCCGATTCTGAAATGTCACATTATCCCACACGACTTTTTTTTTGTTACAGGAAGAGTATGCCCAAAAACTTACCACTGAGTTTTCTCAAAAATAAAGATATGTTGAAATTAGAGAAAAATTGTACATCTCTGAATTTAGGATTACCAGTAACCATAAATTCCAGTTGCAAGCTGAATGAGACTGTTGCTTCGATTCAGCTTTATACAGGGTCAAATTCAATCCAATGTAATTGAATATCATGCTATATACTGTAAAAGTCTATATTTTCGCGAGAAGATATTTTCGCGATTTTGCCTGTAACAGACATTTCGCGAGTTTTAATTTTCGCGATTACCAAAATTGAGTTGCATAATATTAACGAGTAAGCTTACCAAGTCGCCATTAACAACACTCATTTGACATTCATCGCCAATTATCGGCAGATTTTACAGTGTGGAAAGTTGATTAGAAAAGTGATTGACGTGTCTCAAGACCATTTCTTTCAACTAAACAGCCAAATATATCATTATACTTTCAACTTTTTTCACTATCACATGATTGGTTTGAGAAATATTTGCCTCATATTTACCATCTACATCGTTCGTGATTTAGCTGGCTGAATGATTAAACTTCCGAATTCAACAGCTTTACATGCACAGATTCACTGCTTTGCTTGTTACGTATTTTGAGAGAAACTTTAATTGGTCGATAAAAGACATTATATTTCGCGAGTTTTTATTTTCGCGTTTGAGGATTGATTCGCGAAATTCGCGAAAATAAAAACCTCGCGAAAATTTCTACTTTTACAGTAATTCACAGGGTGGCAGGGGTGTGTTGGTGTGTGTGTGGGGGTGTGTTTGTCAGTTTATAACTCCAGACCCCTTGACCCGATCTGGACCAAACTTGGACCATGTATAGCAGGTCATCTAAGGCCAAAGGTCAATGTGAGGTCAAATCTTGAAATTGTCCAAAACGTTGACCTAATGTCATCCCAGGCCATTTTGAGGTCACGTTCATAACTTCAGAACCCTTGACCCTACCGGGTCCAAACTTTGACCATGAATATAGCTATTGTCCTCCTGAGTGTTATAAGGATGGTCTGGTAGAGGTCATCTAAGGTCAAAGGTCAATATGAGGATAAAACCCAAGGTCATCTGTCAATATGATGACAAAACCTAGGGTCATCCCATGCCATTTTGAGGTCAGGGCCAGAACTCCAGAACCCTTGACCCCACATGGACCAAACTTAAACCATGAATAGCTATTGTCCTCCTGAGTGTTATAGGGGTGGTCCGGTACAGGTCATCTAAGGTCAAAGGTCAATATGAGGACCAAACCCAAGGTCATCCGTCAATATGAGGACAAAACCTAAGGTCATCTCAGGCCATTTTGAGGTCATGGGCATAACTCCAAAACCCTTGATCCTACCTGGACCAAACTTTGACCATGAATAGCTATTGTCCCTCTGAGTGTTATACGGGTTCAAAGGTCAATGAGGACAAATCTTAAAATTGCAATGTCCAGGAAGTTAAGGTCATTTAGAGATCACAGCCATAACTCTAGAACCCTTGACCTATACCTAGACCAAACTGGGATCATCAATACCAAATTTCTTTGAGAATCTTTAGAAGATAACTGGTTATGGTCATCTAAAGTCAAAACTCAATTTCAGCTTAAATCATGAAATTGAACAAGGTCACCAAAGGTTAATTCAGGTCATCCATAACTCTGGAACTCTTGAGCTTATCTGGATGGACCAAACTTGGACCTTGAATAGCATTTGACCTTTTGAGTATTTTAGCAGTATTTTAGCAGTCAGCTAGCGGGGCCCGTACGTAGCGGGGTACAAAATCTCAGGGTAGAATATATGTGAAGACCTAAGATCCAATTGATTCTCCCAGGCCTGGTGGAATTTGCATTTGGATTCTCCTTTATTCAGTTTGTGTAACGGTTTTGCCATTTTGCATCCCCCTCCCAATTAATTCTTTCAACACAGCAACAAATGCATCTCTTGCATTAGCTTTTTTTAAATTAAAGTTAATATTAATTTTGTCATTTTATTTTGTTTTGATTATCTTGGGAGGCTACAACATGTCTTCGGTGTGTTTAATTGTTCCATGAAGAAAATCATGTTTTTTATTATATCATGTTTTTCTTACCTGTTGATTATCATCATCCATTTGAAACAGTCACAAGATGGTGGTAATTCATGAAAATAACAAACAGAAAAGAATCAACTTTAGTAAATTTTACAATCAGTATAATACATGTGCAAGTTTTAAAAGGGAAATCAAACAAAAAATAAGGCAAGTGTGGAAATCTTAAGTCAGGCCTGAGAAGAAACTTATAAATTGAGTTACAATGTCGTTAGTTAGATATACATTTCCTAAAAAATAAAATACAAAGAAAATGGCTTTAATAAAAATGTGTACTGTCATGGTGAAAGTACTAAATTTTAAATGACAAAACTTATTTCATTGCAACGTTAACATCAAAATGGCTGAAAATCTTAATAGAGCAATACCTCTGTTAAGACTCACCATGGACATGCACTTAGGACAGGTCAGGGGTTCTCAATTAAAATTTGTTGGCGGGCCATTAAGGACAAACGCAGTTCAAAAATACATCTTGGAGGGCCAAATTCAGACCTTTTTTAATGCTTTTCCTATATACTTCTGTATTCCAGAGGCGATCAAAGGGCCAAATAAAAGTAGTTCGCGGGCCGGATTTGGCCCGCGGGCTGCTATTTGAGAAGGCCTTACTTAGGAACTACATCGCTTTGCCAAAACAATCCTACTATAATTCACGGGATGGCATTTGGGTGTGTGTATGTGAGTGTGGGGGTGTATGTTTGTCAGTTTGTAACTCCAGAACCCTTGATCATACCTGGACCAAACTTGGACCATGTATAGCAATTGGTCCCCTGAGTGTTATAAGGGTGGTTTGGTGGAGGCTATCCAAGGTTAAGTTCATCAAGAGGTCAAATCTTGAAATTGTCCAAAATGTTGACCAAAGGTCATCCACGGTCATTTTGAAGTCACGGCCATAACTCTAGAACACTTGAACCTAACTATAACTCTAGAACCCTTGACACTAAGACCAAACTGGGATCATCAATGCCAAGTTTCTCTGAGAATTTTAAGAGGTCTGGTTAAGTTCATTCAAGGTCAAAACTCAATTTAAGGTCAAATCATAAAATTGAACAAAAAGTCAAAATTCAAGGTCATCCATAACTCTGGAACTCTTGGCCTTATCTGGACCAAACTTAGACAATAGCATATAAATTAGAATTTTAAGAGAGTCCAGTCAGCTAGCATAGCGTCAGTACCCCGCTAGTTAGCTGTAATTGATGTGAAAAACTCTAGATAAAAGAGAAACATGTTTTATAATTTTCCAAGAGTGATATTTTACAGAAACTGCAAGCAAGGAGTATAGAAGTTGGAGAAGATGCAAACGCTAATCTGTGAGTAAAACGGGCTTGAATATACCCATTTGAAAAAAAAAAGAATTATGTTGATTTCTGACTTTTAATTGAGTTCGCACTATTCAGTAGGTACAAAATAATGATTCTGTAGACTTTTTCAAATTTTGAATAATCATGGGCAGTCCCTTTGGATGAATCTGATTGGTTCAACATATATTTTAAATTATCTTGAAATTAGTTCCAAAATATTAATAATTCATATATTTTTACATAAATGTGACATTTCACATCTGAAACATGTTCCCTTTTGAATAAGAGAAAATGTGTCTAATTATCATAACCATAATCCAATTTTACACAGTGAAGTACATTAGGCAAATGCAAAATATATGCCTGCTCAATAAAAATCTAAATGGTTGGACAGATTCAACTGGAATTTTGAAACCTCTTTAGATGTGATCTTCCACATGAAAATGCAATATAAATTTCAAAAAATTGGATAATGCACCTTTAAATTGCAGATTTCTATTCTATTAGGCAGGTAATACACTACATTATGAGGTTTTATGCATGGGCTTGGCTCGTTAGTCCAACGGCTTGTTAGTTGGACCATTTGCTAGTCCGAACACTTAATACATATTAAACACAATTTTTGGATGAAAGATATGATAGCTCTGTTGGAAACATTAATTTTAAGTTTCTTTTAGAAGACTCTGATCTCACTGTGTACATTTTTAGGATATCTGATTACATGAAAGACTGCGGGTGGACATCATCAGTTCTCAAAACAATTGACGTAAGGAAACCATCTATCGACATGTACTAAGGGAAAACTGGGGCGGTGAAGAAATATTTCATTTTTTCAGAAAAGTGATAAAATTTGCATTTTTGGGGTGCATTTTTTTTTTGGAAGGAAGGGTTACCGGAAACAAACATATTATTTTACTTGGCCTTATCGTATTGTTCCAAGGTATATCAAAATTGTTTTGCATATATTTTCCCTTTAAATTTCAGGCCCCCTGTACTGTAGAGAATGATAGTTAGCAAGAAAATAATGACATCTCTAATTTGTAGAATTGGTGTTAATGGAAACCATCATGAACTTTTAACTATTAATAAGAAAAAGCTTTACTATATAATAGTTTCCACTAAATATAACTTATAAACAATGTACTTAATAACACCTATTAACTGATTATAACCACGTCTCTCAATTTATCAAAAGTGATATGACATTCAAAACAACTATTAACTATAGATCATAACTTCCCATCGGACATAACCACTCAAATTAATTTCAGGTATACATTAATAATCTAAATTTACACATATGCTCATCACCAAAATGAGTGGG
>JXSR01S016515.1:10654-24469 GCA_000969725.1 Ophiothrix spiculata | reverse complement strand
TCTAGCGCAAATAGAGTAGCCGTGTCGGTAGAAGGCACTCCAGTAAGTAACAATATCATATCCAGTCTACCCAACGAAGTAGAAATAGAAATCACGTCTAGCGCAAATAGAGTAGCCGTGTCGGTAGAAGGCACTCCAGTAAGTATCAAGATCATATCCAGTCTACCCAACGAAGTAGAAATAGAAATCACATCTAGCGCAAATAGGGTAGCCGTGTCGGTACAAGATCATAGTCAATCTTCTAAATAAAGTTTACTCATTAACGCAGGTTGTCAAGTAGTACTATGCGCCATACACGAACAACTGCAATTCACACATTGGATGTGGTTGGTTGTTACAACGATCATCACGATAAGTTGTTTTCACTGGGGAAAATTGACCAGTCATAGCGATCATCATGCGTCAGCTTTGTCAGTTGATTTAAATTCTGAATTACGCGTACGTACGGACTGCGTTAAAGCGCGATTGTTTGAATATTTGGACACGATTTTCAGGGAGCTCAAAATTGACCAGTCATAAGGATCATCATGCTTCAGCTTTGTCAGTTGATTTAAATTCAGAATTACGCGTATGGTACTTTCAGCATGAACGCAAAAGTAGTCTTTTGATGTGATCTGTCTAGCTATCGTGCTTGTTTCCAAAGAAAGTTGAGGTAAATAACTAGGCTGTATGCGTGACAAAAAGATAACAGTAAAGTTAGCTCAAACGGTTAGGCACTCACTTGCGGTGGTGAAGGTCCAGAGTTCTGAAATTCCCTTGGACAAGGAACAAACTGCTAATTGTCTCATGGAAACCCACACGAAACACACGAAGCTGATCCGGTCAGCAATGGTGCATATATGGGCTGATCACGGTTCAGCTTTCACAGTATTTTTAATTTAATCTAATAATAACAAGCACAGGTCTCCCTTTAAAATTCCTTGATGAGAACACATTTATTTGTCTCAAAGTTTGAACTTACAGCCTCTTTTCTTTAATACCATTTTTGATAGTGTTTGATTACCGTTATCACTTCCTCAAAAGGAGGTCAGTGCAAACGCTTACGCCTCAAGTATTGATCAACATGATATATGACAGGTTTAGTTGTACTTCATGATCAATAATTGATTTCATAAATACAGACAAGTGTATAATTTAACACACTGTGTCTGGAAATGTATGTTTGATGCGAGGCACTCTCTCTTGATTGATCACCAAGCTTGAGAACTAAGGCTTTCATATTATAGAATTTGCTTTATTTAATAACCTCATCTTGCTGAAATGTATAGTACCAGTGGTGGATTTAAGATTTGAAAAAAAGAAGATGTTGTTTTTACGGAAGGCGGAGTGGGTGTTTGTGCTATTACCCAAATTAGGCTGATGTTGCAAGATTTTTGCCAAATTTATGGTTTGCCACTGGTACCATTGTAAATAAAGATAATGAAGAAGTAGATTAAAGCCAATTTGGTCATAGATGTGAGATACATGCTCCAAAAGAAAATCCAAGAAGATAGACTAATCTCATCTTGGACATTCAGTTGAGATTATGGCACCAAATAACTGCCAAGTCTATGACAGTCCAGAGATTTGCCATACTAAAAATTGCATCAGAATGCGCAGATGATGGGATTTGATGCAACAGAAACTATACATTTTTGAAGTTTTTGAAGGGTAAGTTAGGGTTAGGACTTGAGCGAAGATTGAAATTCACACAATTTGTCACTGATAATCTCTGTTCAACCAAAGTATTTTGTATTGATCATACATGGTTTACATGGCAGCCTCAGCAAGCTCAATTGTAACTAGGCCACCAGTTGATAGGCCTTAGCAGTGTTCCAAATAGCTTCAATTTCATTTGGTCATTTTGTCAAGTCTTATTAATGTATGCCCGCTGTTATCCACAAAGATTATAGGTAGTCACATTTCAATTAAGCCAACCTGCATGTGGTCAGGACATTTTTTTGGGGAGGGGGTGGGGGTTGATCATGATTGTAGGAGCAGGGTACTAGACTTTAGACCACAAGATGGTTATTTTGAATTTAATTTGGCCTTAAAAGTCCTTTCATATTTGAATTTACCATATTTGACCTATTTGGCTTCTGCAGGTTTATCATTTGTCAAATTAATTTTTTGTTTGACCAACTTCTTAAGGTGGGTTGCAGGTACAATTTTGCCCATAGCAGAGGCTGTTAAGGCTGGGGTAGACTTTCAAGTGGCATAAATTGTTTTTTTACTCTAAGTTTCAAACTAATTGCATAAACTATATAAAAGTATACATTTTTAGAAGCAGATTTTTACCCTGAATATGATGATGATATCAGTTTTTGTCCATAATGTCAATTATGGCAAAAAATGTCAAAAACCGTATTTTTGGCCCCAATTTTTTTTTTTAAATGCCAAAATAGGTCAAAAAATCCCACTGCTGCAACAAATTGCAATTTTTGACCAAAAATTCAGATAAAAAACAAAAATATGAGAAAACCCTTCCTAGATATTTGTTTCTAAATTCCAAAAAGCAAAAAAGTTCAACATTTCACGAATGCAAAATTTAGTTAGGCTTTCCAGAAATTTTTGGGGCAGAAAATACTTTGTTGGGAATTGTTTGCCAAAATCAAGATTTTTGTTCAAAAACCGATATCAACAATATGTTCAGGGTAAAAACTGCTTCTAAAAATGTATACTTTTGGTTTATGCAATTAGTTTGAGAGTTAAGAGTACAAAAACAGTTCATGTTGAAAATTAATTTAAAATTGAGCTGTAGGTGATGGAAAGAAGGGTTTCGACCTGCCTGCAACTATGACAAAAAAGTAATGGCGGACGACTTAAGATTGTTGTATGATATTCAGACTGTATCAATATCACATCAGCCTGTCAAGGGATTGGTTAAATTTAGTTTAACTTTCCTGTGACTGCTATTTAGAAAAAAAGGAAAGTATCTTGTAGTGATTTCTATATATAGGAATAGACCACCCCCACAGTGCTGCAGGCTGCAGTGGAGTCAAGTATTGAAATCCGATTGACCCACTTCATAAAGCAGATTTAACCAAATCGGACAAATAACCAAAATGATATCAGACATGGGGCCACAACACATCAAAGGAGTCAAGATTCTACTTCTCAAATTTGTTTGCAACAATGTTGTATCTACGTGGCCAACACTGGGGGAGGGGTTGGTAGCAGGAGGGGGGAGGTGTTAGGTACAAATAACCTTAATGATATCACACAAGGGACTACAATAAATCAAAGGGATCAAGAGTTAACTTATCATTCGTTTGGGGTTGTCGGGGAGAGATGTATAACCATGATGATATCAGACTGGGGCCACAACGGATCACAGGATTCAAGATATAACTGTTCATATGTATGTAACAATGATGTATCTGCATGGCCGGCCACCACTGGGGTGCTCAGATTTGGTTTATGAAAGATGTGCCATGGGGAAATTTGAAATACCAACCATATATGCAAATATTAATCTACTAGAAAAGGGGACCAATCAATATACCATATTTCACAAATTGTGTATCATATTTATTCAAAAATCACAGTTTTATGCCTAAATTTGCATTATACTTTGGTACACTTCTGAAGGTTTTGTACAAAAAAACCATTTGACAGTGAACATTGTAAAAAGTAAACCATAAAAATACCAAATTTCAGGAAGAAAATTGAAATAGCAGATACCCTAATTTTGATACCAGATTATGCAGGATGTCCCTACAACTACTTTTGTACTAAACTTTACCCCCCCCCCCCCTGTACCAAAATTCACTTTCTCTGTTGCATTTGTATAGTATAAACCTAAAAAATTGGATTAACCTCTTGGTTTTAAATTCATAAAATGATTTCTGAAAAATGTAGATAGATATTACTTTTTGCATTCACCATTACTTCATAAGCAGATCTATTAAAATCTGACAAATTGTCCTAATCGCATCAGACATTGGCCACAAGAGATTGGGGGGATTCAAGATTTAGCTTCTCATGTTAAAGCAATGTAGTATCTGCATTATGGCCAACATTGAGTTTCTCTATTGTAATGGATGGTATAACTTGCACAAAATATGCAGGTCTCAGATTTTATTCACATATAAGTAGATTTACTGAAATTGGAATAATGGTCATAATCATATCAGACATGAGGTTATGGGAGATTTAAACTCTCCATTTGAATGCAAAAAGATATCTACATTTTGGACAACAGTGTCTTTTGTTTCAATTGGAAGTATAATTATAATGTCATGGTGGGGGTTTTGAAGTTTGATATGGGTAGGGACATATCCTTGAGGGACATACTGCTGGAAAATTTGAAATGCAGTCCTAAAAATTATCAATTGTCAGGGAAAGGGGGACCCATCCATGCACCAACTATGCCCATTATCATGATTTGAGGTGTCCAAGTGTGGGAAAATATTGGATCCAACACATAATAATGATAAAATTGGATGATTTGCACCCAATATTTATTGGTCTCGCTTTGAGTTTTAAGATATTGGGCTCAACTGTGTCTCGCCCAATATTTTTGCAACCCATATCTCGATCAATAAATATGGGCTCAATCAATCCAATTTTATTCCAGATTTTGAGCCTAATTTATACCAAAATGGAAAATATCATTGCCATTTTCCATCACAAATTTTATTATAAATGCCTAGTTGTTGGAACATTTTGTCACAAAAACAATAAGTCCTGGTTTTGCAAAGAAAATGGACCAATTGAGGTACAAGGCAGCTTTTTACTGTGTATGTTTTTGGCATATCCCTTCATCATTTTTTTTTGGTGGGGTGGTAGAGGAAGGTGACCAAAACCTAAGGAAACCCAAGCTTGAGAAAGTTTGTCATGAAATTATGTGTTTAATAAACATTTTTGCACAAATTCTCTAATTTAATAAGTAATAATTTATCCATGAATATACTTTTCATTTGAATGCTAATGACTCATTTTTACACATTTTTTTGAATGTATCTTTGAACTCCATCTGGAAAAATTATTTGATGTTTTAACACTTTCCATGTCCTTTTTTATTTTCAGATTTTAGAAAATGAAGAAAAAGACAAAGGGAGAGGCATCCATATCCTTGTATTAAACCAAGCCACCGGGAGTGTCATGGCGCAACGTGTGTTTGATACGTATACTGCGCATGAAGATGCAGCCATGGTGCTTTTCCTAAACATGGTGTCCAGCGGACGTATTATCATATTTGCAATAAAGGTAATGTTTCGAACCTGTGGAGTCTGCATTGATGAATTTGCACTGGATATTTTTGACATTAACAAAGATATAAAAAAAGGGAATTACTCGCCACTGTTTTGTTGCCGCTCATGGAGCAGACATATTTTACCCCCGGTTAGCAAAATCTCGAAAATTCTCATGGTTAGATCAGTGTCCATGCCATCTTTTTATTGAAACAACTATTTCAGCATATTCAGTTGTAATCAATTTTCCAGTATTGTAGATTATTAGCACCTACAGTGTGTACCAAAATGATTAGTACTCAACTTTTTGTAAACTTTGTCTAGAAATGATAGCAGTATTTCATTCACTTTTATAAAAAGACCAAATCAATTGCTTTCATATATAAAAAAAAAGATTTTTGAAAATTGATGCATGCAATCGGATTTTACACCACTTTAAAGAAATGATGTCTTTTTACAAATTCACCATGTACAATCGATAGCTTATGCCAAGGCGCAGTATCCAAATTGTACACCTGTTAATCATGTGATCAGACATGTGGAACAGCCCAAGACATTTGAGGTAAAAGTTATTTCTTAAACAGCATCAAAGCCATAAATAATCAGGAAACGGGCAGCATTAATGTTGTGTATTTTATTTTTGCCAGGCAATATTTAAAATGAATTGAGTTTTGTCTAAGTGCATGAAATATTGCAAATTTTCTATGTCAGAAAGTAATCGCCAAATGACAAGATTAATAGACAATCTGACGCACGCAATTGGCATCATACAGGAGGATTGCAAATAAATAGCAATGAATTTTGTTGATTAAGTATTTTTGCAAATCATTTACTGTCATGAACTTATTTTGTGAAAGATACATCTTATTTATATAAAGACAGATATTATTTCCATTTAAAAGACAAACATTTTCTGTAAATTTTGTAAATAAAATTAAATCTGAAGGCTATCAGAAAATATAAAATAAACTATGATGCAGATTGAGTTACATATTTAGGTATCAAAAACAGCCATTTTCAAGAAATAGGGTACTTTTCAAACCTTAGTGTGAAAATGGTATGTGTGAAATATTTTGCACATATCCAATGCAACTACATTTTAGAAAATGTTAGTTTCAGGGAGTTTTATTTTGCTAGGAGTTTAAGAAGGGCATGAGCATTTCAAAACTACAAAAATCTTAATTTTGCCTGGATTATACGTAAGTGTAAGTGTGTATTTTGTACTGTAGCTCAAAATGAAAAATGCTGACTTTAATGGAGTTTTGTAATAGATGGTCGTATATGTGGAATTACAAAGTCAGTCAGCAGGTATGGTGCATTATAATCATTTTTCAACCTTTTTTATCTTTTCATGACAGGATGAGGGTACATTTCATTTGAAGGAAGCAGCTCGTGCCTTATTAAAGAACCTAGGAAGTACTGAAGCCGAGGTACTTGGGTGGCGGGACTCCTGGGCGTTTGTGACGCAGAAACAAAAGAAGCATGGTAAGAACATATTTCCTGGACCAATTTAGCCTTAGTTGTGTCCTTGGAAGTAGGAAGAAGCTGAGGTACTTGGGTGCTGGGACACCTGGGCTTTTGTTACCTAGAAACAGAAGTAGGGTAAGGATATATTGTCTATACCATATCTCAAAGTTGTTTTTCATTTCAAATCGCGTCATATATGCCACTTTAAATGTGTGCGGCAACAGCGTGAGCGTAAACTAATCAAAATCAACAAATCACATTCTGCAAATACATACGTAAATAAGTGCATCAGTACGCAGAAGCCCTTAATAACAAGCGTCAGAAAAAAAACCACGAACGAGTGAAAAACAACTCTGAGATAAACTATAGCTCCAATTTAGTCTAAGTACCTCTATGAAGTACAGAAGCTAGAGGTACTAGGGAGAATGGTGGATGGTGTGACATATTATTTATCATTCGATAGCCTGGAATATAAAGATTAAAATATGTCATCAACTCAATTTTGAAATTTGTTACTTTCTGCTCATTTTGCCGGAGCATCTCTCATGTATGAGTGGTGCTCTGGCAAAATGAGTGGAAAGTCGCGATTTAAGATTTTGAATAAATAGCTGCTAAAGTTAAAATATGGTGAAAAGATCAAATTTTATTTTTGACATAAAACGCATTAATGCATAAGTGTTTTGAAACTATATCTCGCGTTTTGAAGGTAAATTATGCCGGGAAGTGCAATTATTCAGGTAATTGATTCTGTTTTGCTATTATACGCTATAGTAATCAGTAATGTAATGGTTTTCGTATGGTAATCGATCAGGCAACTCTCGCAGGTTTGTGGGAACATTAAATGTTCAACTGGACTGCGGAATACTTGGTTTCCATTCAGCTGTTCTTCCCTCAGATATTGTGAGGAAAAACGATACAAAATAACTTCCATTTGTAGGCCAATTTTTGAACCTCATATGCTTGGGTCTTTCTTGGGCGCATTTCTTAATCGCCGACCTTTGGCCCACAAGTCCGGCGGCTACTCGTTTCCCGAGTATCTGGGGCTAAACTCTTGTGCCTCAACATTAAGGCCTTCGGTTCTCTGTTCAGGCCTACGGTCATGACAGCTGTTTGGGCAATCTCTTTTAATGTGTCCAGATTGACCGCAAGCAAAGCAGGTTATATCAGGCTTCTGTGACTGCATCTCCTGATCACTAGTTTGTAGGTCCTTCAGTTTCTTTCGCAGTGTCTCCAGAATCTGATGTAGGCCTGAAATTGTCTCTGATAACGACTGATTCTGGCCTACCTCATACATCATATCTGTCTTGTCTGTAGTTTCAATAGACCTCACAGGCAAGTTTTAACCATTAAGCCTTTTGGTCTCAGCCATTTTGAAGGCTTCACACTCTAGTGCTATGTGGAGAGCTTCATCCGTCTTGGCTCTTGACTGGAATATCTTCCAGCGAAGATTTGGATCTTCAAGGGCTTCCAAGAACTTATCTTTTGCCAAAGAATCTTGTACTTCCCAAGGTGCATCTGGGTAAGCATAGCGTGTCAGACACTTAATGCTCTGGGCAAGTTCTGGAAGGGACTCCCCTTTCTTTCTTTGTCTGCTCTTCAGCAGAGTTTTATTAAGCTCTCCTCTATTTTCTGTGCCAAAACGGCGGTTTAATGCCGTAGTGAGTGCATTATAATCATATATTCTATCTGAACCCCTCATCTTATCTTCTATCTGAACCTCGCAAGGATAGAAAGTTTATTCTGATGTATCATCCAGTTTAACAAACCTTATTCTTGCCAATGACAAAAGTTGAAGTACTTGGATGTAGGATACTTCGGCTTGTGTTACACAGAAACAGATGAAGCATAGTAAGAACATATTTTCTAAACAAATCAAGTCTTGTATACTGTTGGATTCTGTGTATCAAAGTTGGTCACGTAATATGTTTTGCATTATACAGGTCATCCATTTGCTGAGATGCGCAACAAGGCCCCAGACCTCACCAATTGGGGATCACCTACATTGTTGAAAACTAAAGTGCCATTAGCGACCAAAGAAGGTAAGGTGGTTAACTTTACAATTAAACAGTTTTGCGAGACAATTGTTTTATATCACGATCACAAGCTCTTTCTCTTCTCCTTGTCCCAGTCATCACTTCATCTCACAACCTGATATATTACTTATTCAGTTTTAATGAATTATTTGATCATATCAGAATTTTAGCTAGGCACCCATGTACTCAACTTATGAACTGGAAGATTTTAAAACAAAATGGATTTTGATGATGTATTTTTGCCGCCATTTTGAATCTTGGAAAGTGTGCTTTCTTGTTAGGGTTGATTTTGATGATGTATTTTAACACCATTTTGAAGCTTGAAAGGGATGCTGTCTACTCATCTTTTCTGATAAAAAAAGAGGATTTTTCACAAGCATCATTGAAATTACCGAAGAGTTACTCAGTTTGGATCAGTAAAGATTTTGCAAGGCAGATAATGTTGGAATGTGAGAAATGTAACCTGTTTGCTCTGTAGTTGAAGGTATGAAAAAGCAGTATGATTCAAATGGAAGGGCTACAGTCAACATCTCACTAAACTGTCACTCTGATTTCGCATTTCATGTTTTGTAACAGAAAGTGAATGCGACTGGCCTGAGACAGAAGCCAATCAAAGAAGACATGAATTTTGCAGTAAGATTGAAGGTTATGGAAGTCTATGTAGTTGTGACGATCCAGCCCCAATAGAACTGCACCCTGAACCGGTGAGTATTATTACGCTTTATCTGTCTATCCATCTGTATGTCTTAAAGGTGCGTTTACACTGTGAAGTAGGGTAACGACGAAGGGTAACGAACTTGCAACTAAAAACTTGCATCTGAAAACGACCGATAGTAATGATAGTGTGAGTGGCTGAAGGATTTTGTGAGCGTTAACCGACTTTAACTAACGATGATGGGCGAATAATTCAAAACTGTAATCCTAAGGTCTACTTTGCTTGTCGTTACCCCTAAGTCGTCACATTGTAAACGCACCTTAAGACATGAGTTCTGCTCTATGATTGGAGGCTATGGAAGTGTGTGGGGGTGTGTGTGGGTGTGTGTGTGAGATGATCCTGAACCTCTGTGTTTTATCATGTGTTGTTTGTATGTTTGTCCATTTGTCTTAAGACAGCAAGAATAAATATGAATTTCGCAACATATTCAAAGACCATGGAAATCTTTGAAGTTGTGATGATACTGCTTTAATTGTATTTCAACTTTGAGTATTCAATGTCATATCTATATATTTCCTGTCTGTACGTTTTAATATTTTCTCATTTGTTTGATTAAATGTCATTGTCATCCTCAAGTTGTGCAGTAACATGATTTGTTTTTCGAAAAGGGTAGCTGTTTCATGGATATAGAGGGGAGACCACAGTTTTCTTATACCGGCCCATGTAATGGCATTGTCAGCCATGCGGTGCAAATTAGGGGTATGGGGTCCACTCAAGATAAGCGGAATCTTGAAAGACCACGAGCGGGCGCTATACTTGGTATTTTGCATCTTCTTGGACAACATCAAAGATTTAAGTAGCACGCGTAGGTATGCAGAAAGTGTTCCGAAATGAAACAAATGCAAAAGGTTTGGACACCCTACAATTGTGAAAAGTTACGACGCTACTTTGGAACAAACCCGAATACCTCCGATTCTGTCTTAATACAGGATACAAATGACACTGAGTCTGTGATTTCCTTTCTAAATCTGTCAGTTGTTTACATGCACAACTCAGCTTCTGTAGAGTTTGACCCTCAGGTTATCTGTTTCTGCTGTTGGTTTTGTTGTCCCTTTTTAAATATTCATATTTATACAACTTTTATACAAAGACAATGACCTTGTGCTGAAATGCTTACGTGTCATCAAAACCCAGTAACAAAGCAGATTTTGTACAATTTTTAGACCACTTAAACTTTGCACTAGCTGCATCACATGATTTAAGATGCCATGTCTTTGAACTTGTGATGTTTACCTAAGATTGATAAGATCATACTGCTCAACTTGTTTTTTAAAGGGGTCGAGTCACAGGATAATCATGAAATTTTATCTCCGCTGTACAAAGTCAAAAAACCATATAAATAGTAGAAGATACTTCCATTAAACATTAAAATTCTTGTTGTCCACTGCCATTCAATGTTGTATGTACTCATGTTTAGCATTGCAGATATTGCCTTTTTTAATGAAACGGCATTGACCATCTGCAAATTTCTGCATGAAACTTCCAAGATGTAAGAAAGTAGGATGGATGCAGGCTGAATTGCACATGCAGCATTCTTGCTTGTGAAGCAGATATGTGCTATAAATGTCTTTGTAACATCTACTTGTCCAAGTGTTAATGCCAAATGTTATCGTTTGATATAGTGTATATATTTTTGTTTTACTTGGAATATTGATGTGTGTGACTTGAAACTCTTGTAACTGTAAGCTCTTTAATTGTTTGGCAAATAAATTCATTTTAATTTAATCAGGTTATCAGTCACAATTATTTGATTTGTGGATGGTATCTTTCTGCCGATTCAATATTCCTATCATTATTAAACATAACTTCGCCTGCCCAGTACTAAGCAGCATATGGACCACAATATTAACATTTTCATCAACCACCTGACTTGGTGTGCAATTCATCAACCACCTCTAAGGGGTGAGCTATTTTTGTCTCCTTGGATGAACTTTTAATAATATTTTATATTTTCTGCAAAGCTGTTATAGATTGAATTTAAAGATTCGAACTTGTAACCTTTAATATTCGCGCATCACAGGAAGACTAAACAATTTTGAGTAAAGATTTGATTAGCAAGCATTTTCTTTTCATAATTTTCACCATGGCAACTGCGTCAAAAAACCCAGTGGACATGTTTGAAAAGGACCTGACTTGCAGTATATGCTTGAATCTTTTACAAGAACCCAAGGATTTGGACTGCCCTCATACATTTTGCTTTGATTGTCTCAAGCAGTATGTGAAGAAGAAATCGACTATTGAGTGTCCAGAATGTCGCTACATTACCATTGTACCACAAGGAGGATTGACCAGCTTAAAGTCTAACCTCCGTTTGAAGAATATGGTTGAGAACTTTATTAAGGGTACTGGTCCGAGAAATAGCAAAAAGCTGATGGAAGTCCCCACTTGTCAGTATCATGTTGGAGAGCGCCAGCATTTCTTTTGTGTTACGTGTATGATTGCAGTTTGTCATAATTGCCTTGTAATCAAACATCCCAAACCACAACATGAAATAAGGGAATTGAAAGAAGTATTGGATGAAAATGAAGCACAAAGAAGACAGAGAGAGAAAAAAATAAATGATGTTGAAATGAAATTGCAATCAGCTAGGGATAAAGCTGAACAAGATATCGAGTCTCAGGTTCAACATGCAATTGCTGAAGCAAAAACTTGGGAGAAGAGCATGAAACAGGACCTCCAAACAATGTATCAAAAGCGTATGAAAATTCTTCAAGACAAACGCATTGAATATAGATCAAGATGGCCCCAAATGAATAGATCCGCAATTGGTGTAATGAATGAACTCTCTATTCAACAACATGATACACTTTTGCATGATATGACTATTCTACACCTTGAACCAGGACAATTGAATTCTTCAAATTTTGGTAAATTTGTTATATTTGATGAGGATAACAAGAGTAGGAATAAACAAGCTGCATTTGTCAGTCAGAAACCTATTGCATCATTACGTAAGGAAGTTAAACTGACATTTTGGACTAAATTTGGTAATTTTCATATTTGTTATGGCGCTTCGTCTGTTGCTGCTAATCAGTCAATTTTAATTGCAGTTGGTCATGGAAAGTGCATCAGTCTATATGGCAAATGTGATAATGAATACAAGGAGCAGATACAGCTTCGATTGTATCATGGACCCTCCTCTGTTGCCATTTCATCACAGGGCAAATTCTTTGCTTCTGCAAATGGTGGTATAGTGAAGGTATTCTCATCAATAGGTAATTACGAAAGGTCATGGCATAAATCTGTGAATGCAGCTAGAATCGCCATAACACCTGATGATATGGTTGTGAGTGGAAGCAGATCAGGAAAAGTGATCACAGTGCACCAGTGTGATGGAGAGTTGATTAGGTTACATCAAGTAGAATGTGATGATATGAGCGACATAGCCAGCAATGGGAAGCAGATTGCATTCACTACAAGTAGCACTGTGTGTGTGATAGACTTTGTGACAGGTCAAACATTGTGGACAGTGAGAATGTCAGACCCACGTGGTATCTGTTATGAGCTGAAATCAAATGCCTTGTTGGTATCAAGAGGTTCACTGATGTCTTATGGCAAAGGTGTAATAGAGCAATACTGCAGCACAACAGGACGCCTCATATCACAGCTGGCAAATGGTCTGTGTATCCCAGGGGGAATGTCTGCTACACAGGATAACACACTGGTTGTAGCTGACTTGGGCACAGTGGTAATTTACAACATTGACTGACTGCATTGAATTCACTTTACATGCTTATGGTCGAAGCCATTTTCATTAACATTATATTTTTATTGTCTCCAATGGATACCATGGACCTGATGTCCATTAGTACTTTTTAAAAATAAAACTACTTTAGAAAAATAATGTAACTTACATGCAAAGAATTTTCACGTAAAAAATTACGCCCATCAATAATAATAATAATAATAATAATGCAGTTTTTATAGTGCGCAATCAAAATCAAGACAGATTACTCTAGGCGCAATGAAACAAAGGAAAACCACAGAATGAACATACCTCAGAAACTAACACCCACAAGCTATTTGTGCATCAGCTGACAACCTGATACACATTTGTTGTTAGTATTTTGCGAGTGTGCTTTTTATCTAGCAAAAATTACGGAAATCTAAAATTTATTAATGTGGTATACAAATATTTAATGACCTTTTCAGATTTCTGGATTAAAATTATGGTCTTTCAGTGACTAAAATTTTGCTAATTTGGTTCGGGGTTATGCCCCTCAGTAAAATAGCAATTTTAGTCACTTCAGGCCCATAGTTAACCAGAGATCTTCATGTCAGTATATATTTCCATATTATAGTAATGATAATTATCATAAATTTAGATCTAAGAACTTTTAATAATATTTTATATTTTCTGCAAAGCTGTTATAGATTGAATTTAAAGATTCGAACTTGTAACCTTTAATATTCGCGCATCACAGGA
>JXSR01S016512.1:14732-25089 GCA_000969725.1 Ophiothrix spiculata | reverse complement strand
TTTGAATAATTTGACCTTTGACCTGTGAACTTTGACCTTAGGGGTCAAGGGTACCAACAATCTGTTTGGTATATTTTTATCAATCTATCTATGCAAGAACCATAATTCCAGCACCTTCCTATGGTCAGATACTGATTTTTGACCATTTTTGTAATAATTTGACCTTTCTTGACCCCAATGACCCCCTTGATGACCTCCGATCAAAAATTCCTGAACACCCCGAAGGAAGCCCCTCCTAAGGATGCCTCCACCCAAGTTTCGTTGAAATCGGTCGAAATCTGTAGACGAAGAAGCATTTTAAAGAATTTTGGAAAGCGCCCTCGTTTGACCCTCGGTGACCTTGGGTCGCAAAATTGTGAACACCCCAAGGATCATCCTGTGCAAGTTTCGCGAAAATCCATCTAAGCATATACGCAGTTGGACGATAGATAAATAGACCGATAGACAGATCATGGTTCTATAAACCCAGGCACTACGTGCATGGGTTAAAAAAACAAGGCGACATTAAGCTTCATTGTAGGTTAATGAGTGGGTTAATTGTGGACAGGCGTGTAATTTTTGTCACAATTACTGACAAAAAGGAAATAACATGTAATGAATGTTGAGATAAATTGCCACTGACATTTAACTTCATATGATCAATGCATAGGCGCAATTAATAACATTTGTGACGGTCCATCAAAACTAAACATTAAACACCCTACCAGCAATGCATAGACACAAGTAATGACATTTGGAAGCCACAGTTTGGGGGTTTTTTTAATGACAGTAATGTATAAATCAAAAACAATGCAATCAACCTCTGTCCATGTGCGTCATTGTAGGTTAATAAGTGGGTTAATTGTGGACAAGCGTGTAATTTTTGTCACATTTACCGTCAAAAAGGAAATAAGATGCAATGAATGTTGAGATAAATTGCCAATGATATTTAAAGACACAATTAATAACATATGAAAGAAACCATTTGGAGTTGGTCGAATTGTTTAGCAAACAAAAAACAAACAAACTAGCAAGTAAAATCATTTCATATCAGTTCCAGATATTTGTTCTTTCTTTATATTAGCTAAAAAATAATCTGAAAAGGATTTAAATATGTATTATTTGAATACTAAATGAAATCAATTATATGAAGAAATATGATTTTCAGTAAAGATCCAATATTGTAAATTTGAACTAAACTTGTTTTCAGTTTTTAAAAATTGGCATTCTTGAGACATTTTTATTTTGATTGTTATATTCAACAAAATGTACATAAAATATAATTCAAAATCAATGAACATACTTCTCCGAACTCTCTTTTAGTTGGGACCACATTTCATAAAAGCCACATTTCATTAAAGCAATGACTCTGCCTTTCAACTGCTAATATGGTTTCTATTTTGCTAATAACGGCAATATATTCAAGGTTCACCGATATTAATTCAAGGCCCATTAACTGTTCAAAGTTGTAAAATGACTACCTAGAATACATACAGTTAATTTGTTAAATACAGTTTTATCATATTTAAGAGATTTCTTAATATACATTAAAATCAAATTTAATATTGTTTTTCAGCATTTACTGCAGTTTTATAGAAGATACATCTAAACTGATGAATGTTCATCTCAGCACCAGCTAATGTAGAAAATTACAGGCATAAGCTTAATCAAGAACTTGCATTTTCTAAACAATGTATTTTGAACATAGATATTCAATGTGACTGTTATTGGGAGACCATCATTCTGCTTCAAAATTAAATATAAACATTAAAGAGTATATTTACTTTACAGTTCCTGACATGTATATTAAGATTGATTAAGGAAAAGAAAAAAATATCTTTCTACTTAAATGGCCAGTTTTATTCACATTTCTCCTCTATGTCCCTTTCATCCAACTATAAAATACTCAATATAAAGGTATACTAATGCATTTTGTTTCATTAATTTCATCTTTGTGATATAATTAGTTTGATTTGAGAGTCACTTACGGTTAAATTGATAGGGAACAACAACAGCATATTTTCAGGTCAGTCTGTTCATAGCGCTTACTTACAGCTTTTATGTCAGTAAATATTATGCCTATTATCTGCCTTTTTACCGATAACACTTGGATACCTATACAATTTCTAAAAGAAATAGTGTAATAACTGCTTCCAATTTTCCAATAAACAAACCCAATCTATAAATATGATGATGACTTTAATATAAATTCTGTATTCTGGTATTTAATCATTTGAGACGTAGCTAATTTTAGAAAAGTATGCTCATAAATATATTAATTTTAATGATTTTTCAGTCTGATTCAATGGTATGATGAAAATAACCATTAGAGTACATATTATTTTTTAACAGAAATAAATGTTATTATCTTTAAAATGTCACTTAAAATATCTAGCAAATTTTGAAAGTTTGATTATGTTTAAAGATATATAATAATCAACCCTATTTCAATCAGATGACATAACTAATATAAAAAATACTATTTTAAAAATCTTTTTATCACCCTTTTCTAATGATACAAAACAAAAGGTTTTATGGAGTATGCAATTGTATGTAAGTGAATGGGAAAACCCCCAGAAAAATATGGGTTTTTTTCTTATTCAATAATAAACCATTCTAAACTTAAATCTCTTTTTTTTATCTATATTGCTTGTTTAAAATATAATTTAAAAAAAGCCTTCATTTAAATGAAATAGAACTGGCATATTTTAGACTTGCACTAATGACTCTTACTTTATATATCTTATTTCTGGACTATGCATTTTACTTGATTGTCTAAAATGAATAATAACTAGCTCCCAATTGTTTCTAAATAATATCATACATTTTACACTTCATCAACAACTCCATAACTTGATTTCTGTAAATTGTTGCCTAACATATATATTGTAAGAGGCCTTTGTAAAGACTAACAGCATGTCAAAATGGAAACACTCCCTACATTACAAATTCCCAGTTGCATTACCCAAAACAGTCAACATATCAATACTTGATGGATTGTTCCAATTTCACAATTCTTAGATATGTTGCTATGTAAACCTTTGTAAAATCTCATTTCAGCACATATGGAAGTTTTGCTTTATTCACCTTGGTGTCGCAAACTAGAATACAACATTTTGAGTGGTGTATATGAGGAGGTATCAAAAAGTTTTAAAGATCATCCAGACGAAAAGGGGCTATATCAATGAACTTTTGCCAGGATAGTCACTTGTCCTTATGTACAATATAATGCAAATGATGTCAATGGCATTTATACTTTCTATACAGGTGTTGATAAATTTCAACTACCAACCTCCACTAACCAGATAAACTACATGGAGAAATCAAAGATATGTGGCATGATAAAATCCCTATATTTGAAAGGTTACAGTCCAGTAATTATATGATGACACGTCCAAAGTTTAGAAATTTAATACCATAGTATAGACTAGGATCTCCTCTTTCCCTTGATACCAAAATTATAAAAATCAGTCAACAATTGACATCATAATGACATAATAAAGCAATGGCCGACCTAAAAATGTTGAGGTTAAGCGAATTACAATGTGGATTTTTCGGCTAGAAGAGGACAGTCAGTTTTAAATGGATTAAATGTTTTACTTTTCACAGTGGATATGTAAAGATGACTTAAGGGTCACATAATAAAATTGTGTTTTTGGCTGTATTTCTTCTTGGTGATCTTTAAAACTTTTTGATATCCCCTCTTAAGAGTATTTGTCATAGATTGGGATTTTCAGTCGTTATATAATAAATTGAATTCAATTACAAAAAAGAAAAATATTTGTGGGAACTCATTTCCATATGGATAAATATTCTTCCTTTTTTATATTACGTGCCATTCCATACAGCATTACCAACCAACAATTAGCATTTTTGATATTTTTGGTTGTACCAGGATTTTCGAATGCTGTTCTATGCATTATTATGTCACAAGTTGTATCATTTATTTACTTTCAAGACTGCTTAGATTCATTTTGCCGGCCACATATCCTGTTTGTATTATACAGATGAGATGTGATCCACACGATGATCACTGAATGCAACTCATTTCCTCACAAATCTTTACCATCCAACAATTTCTTTTATTATATGTTTTAAATTTGTAATGAGTCTAAATAAAACATCTTTAAATCTCTCAATGTCTTAAATCTGGCTTTTAATAAAATGGCTCCAGTCCCAATGTTTATGTACTGAATTGATCAAAAATGTAAATGTTTGTAAATATTTGATGGCTAGGTATGATGATTTGTTTGTCAGGGATATTTGCTCTACTGAAGTGTAATTGAATACTAGTAGAATCAGCAGGCTCTATATTCTCATTATGGTTAATTCCATTTTTAATTGAATGGCTTAGAGGTTAATGAAATTAAAATAGAAAAGAATCTTTTAGCTTGGAAGTGTTTTCATACTGGGTACACAATGTGTTATTTGGTTGCATTTATTCAATTTTTCAAAAGGAGTTTGTTCTTGATGGAGTGGTGCCACATAATTATTGTTTTAATTATAAAAGAATACAAAATGAAGCTATAAATACAAACATATGTAAAATTAACAAAGCCAATCATGTGAATAATACCTACTAAAATGTACCTCAACATCCAAATATCAAGTTATGATATACAGCAAACCTTTCCTACATAATTAAAAACTCAAGCTATTTTCCAGCAGCATTTATTGTTTGACTAAATAAAATAAAATGAAATAAAATCCTATAATGCTCGTGGAAATATCTCCAAAACATATCTTTCAGATCATATTTCATAAAAGGAAAAACATATAAAACAAAATAAAGACAACATAATCAAGGCAATAAGCTTTAATGTGATAAGCATAAAATCTTTCTTCTATTTTGACACTAACCCCTTCAAGAGACATTGGCATATAAGCTCAGCAAAGAAAAGGGCTCTTGAGTCACACATATTTCCCTCTCAGGTGGCCCGGTTTGGATTACGAAAATGGAAGAATGTGTCTCCATGGATATGTTAAAGCATCACTGATAATTCCACTTATCTTAAAGAGATGATAACATAATGTAAGACATGAATTACAGGTTATGTAAGAACATCAACATTTGACTTTTACTTCTAGGTAGATTTTCTTTTTTCCCTTTTTACTGTAGAATACAAGATAAATTTTGCTAACAATAATCACATTTTTCAGATGAAATGATTCTATTGTAATGTTTTATCAAAATACAGCTTGCTAAAATACGTCTGTGTATCTAGCAGTAGCATGTGTAAATGATATTTAGAAGAAATCAATTCAATCAGTGTTTGTCTTTCGTCTATCTATTGATATTGTCCTGACTTTTCTTTTCTTTTTTATGGGTGAGGGAGTTAGAAAACCCAGAAAGAACAATTTACAACCCCAACCATTCTGATATTTTTGATGATATCATACAAAAGTTAGTATGTAAATTTTCTACAGAGGTGTGATTTTATATATGTGACAATAATAATGTGTTCTTGGTTACATATGTATGTAACAACAATTTTTTAGTAAGCACACAATTTGTAAGAGAGTAATTAAATGACAATATAAATTTTGTCATGACAAGTCAAAAAGTTACTTAAATTTAAATAATTCATATTAAAACTACGAGAAATGTGTACAGACAAGTTGGTATCATGAATGTTTAACTATGTTAACGCTACATGAACAACTACAGTAAAATGTGTAAGTGTAATATTTAATATATAAATGACTAGTGCACATGACAGGTAACACACAAAAGAATTGAAAACAAAAACATACATAAAATGAAATGAAAAGCCAATGTTTAGTTTGAAAATTTCAAATTGAGATATCTAATTGATTTTAAGAACAGAATAAGAGAATTTGTGTTTCTTTTTTGTTTGTTTGTTTGTTTGCAATTGATTTTACTTTTAATAATCTTAAAGACTGCCAATGAAATGTCTGTTAATATTTACATTTTAATATCTCCTTTAAAAAAAAACCTTCCAAAACAGTCTCTGAGGACATTATTACTATTAGTATGATAGTGACCTTTAGAATACTAAATTATATTCCTCTTCTCAATTGCTGTTTTTTTGTTTTAATTTAAGTGTGTTATCATTTTATTTAGTTGTAAAAATTGAATATCAACAGGAAATGATTTGGTGCAAACAGGAAACCCAAATCAACTTTTGAATGTCACTTGAGAGTAAATACCTCATTTTGCAACTACGACTAGCATCTGACATTTAACTGCTTATAAATCAATCTCATAAAGACTTTATGAGATGAAAACTTGATCACTAACACAGAACTGGGCGACTGGGTGCCGTTTACATTGATGATATCTATTTTTACCACATCCTTGAGGAAATATATTGAGAAACTTGTTTCAATTTTTTAAAAAAATGTCTTTTAAACAGTGATAAAAGAAGTCACAAATACAGATAACAACTTCAAAACAATAACAGCAACATAAAATAAGACATATTTAATTTTTGATAAAACTTATTAAAACTTGAAATTTTAATTACAGTAATTAAGTAACATCAAACATCCCTTCTCTCCACACTCAAATATAGATAAATGCAGTCTTTTTTTTTCTTTAAAAATCAATTGACAGTCTACCGGTCAGAAAAGGTCAAGTATGTAATATTATGATCTATATTAATAGTGTTAGACTATGTTCCAGCTAAGGTTTTCGGGCTTGCACCAATTTGGGCATTTCTTACGCCAAAATCATGAGCCGCAGCTGAAACTTGGCCAAATAGAACAAGGAATAGAATCTTTTTTACTCATTTTAAGACACAGTTGTGGCAATTTTACTGGCTCCTGCTCCAATGGCGCACCATACAGCCTTAGCAGGAACTAGCTATCATCATTATGGGCCTTTGCTCATTTTTCAAATTACATAAAACAGTGTCTTTTTAAAAAATACAAATCATATATTTTCTGTGCTACATTGACTAATAGATAAAGTCACACTGTATGTAGTTAAAATTATGCAACAAAAGTGTCAATGATATTCATCTGTTTTAACATTATCAATATCAACATTGTCCAAATCAATTATCTTGTTATAAACTTATCTGAAGGTTGAAAAGTATAGTTCATATTCATTTTACAAAATAATATCCTAAAACAGGCCTGTCCTAAAACATAATCCATGTCGCAAAATGTCAATTTTTCTACATGAATGGGGCCAAGGAGTGGAACAAACATATCACTTGATTATTAACCAATATCATTACTGCAACTTGCATATCCCCAAGGTCACATTAAGAAACTACAAACTTAATATATATACCAGCAGAAAGTCTGATATTTTACTTTTGCTCAATCATTTGAAATATCTCGCTTATATATTATTATCATCATTTCAAAAGACGGGGTATGATTGTTACTTCCTCGAGCACCTTGAATAAGATAAGTAGTGTGAAGAAACTGCAATTGGTTCAGTTTTTGTTACATAAAAGTATTTATATTTGGTTCATTATTTTGTATTGTACATCCATAACTTGGCAATATACATTAGCTGGGGATGATATATCATTGCCAAATGACTTGAGGAAATTCATGCTTTTCAAAGTCTCTAAATTTAATTCCCTCAAGGACACATGAAAAACTTAAAATATATGTAATCATCAAAATCACCTATCAAATATAAATAGAAAATTTATATTGTGATGTTTTGCATGTTTCATTCTCATACTATTTGAAAAAAAATACTAAATTATAGGTATTGCACATCATAATATTTCTGCTTCAAGAAATATATGGGTATGGTATATCAAATTATTCTTATTCTTTATACCTAGTTTTTGAAATTGGTTTACAAAATAATATGTTTATACAAAGACTTAAAAAGCACTAACATTGTATACATAAATTAAGCGGTACATTTTCAATTTTATAAAAATCCAGTTAGTCGCAAAAATATTTCCAAAAAACCCCCCCTATTATATGAAACTTATGTTGGGACATTTGTGACCCGCCATATCAAAAAGTACCTTAACTCTTTCACTCCAGAATAAAATTTTCACCATTCGTCCTATTTCGATGGAAAGCCGCTCTGAGCGGCTCACAGAGACCTACCTTTATGATAGCATATGATAATTTGTAGTGCAAGAAGGATGCTCTCTTTAAAATGATGGCGCT
This sequence comes from Ophiothrix spiculata, assembly GCA_000969725.1. Classification (NCBI taxonomy): domain Eukaryota; kingdom Metazoa; phylum Echinodermata; class Ophiuroidea; order Amphilepidida; family Ophiotrichidae; genus Ophiothrix; species Ophiothrix spiculata. The sequence continues at coordinate 16,998 of JXSR01S016512.1, read as the reverse complement.
AGATAGTTATTCGTTTCAACTGCTTACTGGCGAAATTTTGGCCAATTTGGGCTTGTAGTTTTGTTTCAGAGATATTTGAAAAAAATTGTGTCAAAAAGGAAAATCTGGCAAATCATGCACGCTTTTGCGAGCCGCTCACAGCGGCTTGCCGGAGTGAAAGAGTTAAGGTTGGCAAAGTATATTACGAGATACGGGCCATTGAATCTAAGCATAGTCAAAAATCATGTCCAAGGTCAAATTTCTAATTTCATCAGAAACGTTAGTGTATTCTATCATATTAAACAGGTTCCAACATCCAAAACATAAGAAAAATGTGTAAAAACCAAGATAAAAATCCTATGTCCATTCCAGTTTTACTCAGTACAAAAACTTAAAACTCGATTTTCTCAGAACATTTCTCATTTTATCAGTAACAAGATCAATTTAAAAGTCTATTTGAAAAGATGCTAAAATCAATTACACAGAGACTTTGTTTGTTTCTAGTGCAGTAATGAATATAAAAATATGTTTCAGTCTAGGAATTGAACAAATTTCTGGCAGTAACAAAATCAGGCTAAACGTGCCTCACTCTTAGATTCTACTTTAACTTGCAATATGAAAGGGAAGCTACATTCAAATAAACATCTCACATGATGTTCACTTGTTTTATAGTGCAGTAATGAATGTTGCTAAAAGACATTAATGAATAAAGGTTTCCCTTAATTCACATGTGACCTAAAACCTATATATTCATCATTCCAAGGTAAGAAATTTCTTCTACAAGTTATAAACTAGTTGATATCAGCAGGCTGTAATTATAGGCTCTGAATGGTTTAAATATATATAGAACAAAAGATATATAAAATCTCATTTCAATTATTTTGAGTGATCATGTCGGGGTTTTTTTTCAGTTTCATGTTATTTTGGTAATACATGTTAATGTGTGAAAAGAAAGGTTAGAATTGGAAACAAAATACCTAAAGACAAGAGTAAGCTTTTATCTAAGTAGCTGTTAGCCTTAGGCTGTGTGGTTATCATTCTATGATTATTCCAAAACCATGCTATTCCAAGACCATGTTATAATTCACTCAAAAATAAAGGACATCAATTGGTATAATTCCTATTATTCTTTCTAGGAACCTCAAGAGTGCTAATAGAAACATACTCTAAGGCTATAAATCAGTTCCTTATAGCACTTATCTTTTCATGTTTGTCCTCAAATCACCAAGTGCACAATAAGTGCACAGCCATATAGCAGAGAAGTCAAATGCTTTGTGAATTTGGGAACACCTGCTATAAAATGGAAAACTGGTTTGTAATAATTGGTATAAGACAAAGTAATAAAAAACCTCCAATATAAAGTATAATCTTTCTTGTCTCTTTTAACATCTGTCTAAAAAAATACCACCGGAAATTGGCAAACACACTTATGATACAATGAATTGTACAAACACGTCTGCAATGCATCTTGCAAATTAGTAAAATGTGACAAAAAAGAAAGTATTCTTGGGTATAATTTGTGGCAGATAACCAGGTGCAGCTCTGTTTGCATGATAAGTCTGCCAAAAGAAATGTGATACCTTAGTTCTATGATCTAAATTCAATTCCTATACAAAAGTGAAGCATCTTTTTTCATTACTGGCTTTCCATTATCATTAACAAACAAGCCAACCTTAATTTTTAAGGGTCATTTTTAAATAAGGAGGTATCTCAAGTTATAAAATGTTTACACTAAAACATCTTTCGAGATGCATTGAACAAATTCTTTTGAAATTGAGAAAATGTATACTACCTCTTGATGTAAAAATTGAATACTGTTATGTTATCAACAACAAATTATCTACATATGAATTAAAAATTATAGGGGAAGTGGGTTAGCGCAGCGGTTCTTCTCTAATCTTGTATTAGATTCATCTGAAAGGAGTTGAAAATTTTCTGAGTGAGTACCATTTATATTGGATTTGTATTCTGAGAACTTTAACAAACTAAATGGTTCTTCTCTAGTTTTGCACCAATGAGTCTTAGGCTTGATTTTCGGTTCCGGCGCTGTATGTGCAGTCCTTAATTGCTTCCACAGGTCTTCCCCTACACTTAAAACTGTCACCAGATTTCTATATCATAGTCTACCCCCATCCAGGGTATGGGAAGTTGCAAAAAAGGTAAATATTGCAAATCTAAGTACCGATAAAAAGGCAGCCAAATGCCAAAATGAAGTAAAATGATTGTGACGATGTGCAGCAAATCACAAGAGGTATGATCTAAATTAAAAATCGCTATACAAAAACCA
>JXSR01S016511.1:27769-41549 GCA_000969725.1 Ophiothrix spiculata | reverse complement strand
ATATATGCTGTGTTGAGTCTCCTTATTTCTCAAGTGTCTAATACTACAAACTGGGTATCAGAATATAGAGTGTACAACATTACAAGGTATCTTCAAACGCCTCAACTCGGCCGTAGGAAAATCAACGTTACAATATGTTTACTGCAACGAACAGCACTGGATTAGAGTCGCAGACTTTCAAAGGTGGGGACCTACAGATTAGGTCAAAAATGTCGAGGTATTTTTAGTCATAAAATCTTATTTCTTTTTCAGGGTCTACGCGCTAACATTTATTTAATAATAGAACATGAGAGTAAAGTCATTTTTTCCTCGTGTGTGTCTAAATATTTTTTCCCAAGAAGTGGGTTAAATTGTATTTTCTCTCACATCGTGAATCGAGTATTTTTGTCAGAAAACACTTGTTCAGTAGTGCGTCTCTTGGAGATATTCTACTAGGCTGGAATCTTTATTTACCCGCCTAAGTTATTTTCTAGCACGTTGTTTCCTTTAGGGGGGGTTGGTTACCTCCCCCCCCCCCTGTAACGTTAAAATTGTGACGCCAAAAGTTAGGTTGTTTTATACCAATATATAGGATAGGGCCTCCTTTTTCATTACGTAATTATGACTTCAATATTTCAAGTAACCCAGCTCCCTTTCCAATGGACTTTATTAAACGGCTTACTCAAACCATCAGAAATTATCTAGATGTCAGGGGCCACTTTTTTGCCCCCTCCTACGTGGGTCGAACCAATTTTATGCATAACTACATACTGGCATGAAAACGAAACTTGTTCAGAAAATAAAATGAATACAAAAGATTGAACTTGTTTGGTTGGTGAATTCGAACAAAACATTTATTATTGTAAGGTTGATTGATAACATTGAACACTTGTCCTTTTTTTAAATAACAAATTAGTTTCTAACTGTAATGGACCGAAATGGGTTCAAATCCGGGTTCAAAAAAGGTTGATATCGGTGGGAATAGATTGGAATGAGACAGTTTTATTTGAAAAAATGCAAATTCATTACAATGGTGGGTTGAACAAAAAGAGCAGAGTTTATAAGTATAAGATATGTGAGATATGAAATAAACAGCACTTTGTAAGTTTCTAGATTACGCTAAAATGCCCCTTGAACTCGAGACATTCGTCCAAACTTAATAAATCACTCTTCTAATGCAAAAAAAATACAAGTTTCCTGTAGGTGGTCAAAAATCCTAAATGCGAAATTTGTATTTCGTTTTTATTTGTTTTAATTGTTTTAAGATGTGCTAAGGCAAATTTTGATTGAAATCCGCATGTGTGATGATTTTTTTTCAGTAAGAAACCTGTCCGGTTTTAAGTTTTTTGTTTGTTTGTTTGTTTGTTTACCTCGGTTGGTCCGTGACGGACACATGCCATTAGATCCATGATGAACTCATGGTCTCTTCCAAGCTCATACTAAAGTACCAACCTGGATAGCCAGAAATGGCTAATCTATGCATGCTGGCCAATGCATCTTTAAAAAGATGCCGAAAATAGAAAAGATAGCAAGAAAAAGAGAAAGAGAAAGATGGCCACACCCTACACAAATGTACAATTTACTCTTAGCCCTTACTTCGTGAGAGAAGAAATCAGGAATTCTAATCTCGTTGAAAAGAAAACACTTCTTTGGTAAAATTTTTGCAATTTTCCCCGTTCTTTTTATCAAATTGGCTATTTTAAATAAAAAATGAAATGCGCAAATATATGACGCCAAAACGAAGTGCGCGCGGCGCAAGGGAAACGATTTTTTTTTTACCTAATATTGCGAAACAATTTCCAATCGTTGTGCTTTCTTTATTTTTTGCCGTCAACTTTGATCAAATATTGTATACAAATTTTAGATTTGTATAAAATATTTTTATATGTGTTGTATACGTGCTTATGGATTAACTTGGGTTTTTGCCACTATATTATATTATTATTTTCATTCAAATATCCACGAATAATTGGTACCGGTGTGAAAGGAATCTTAGTCCCCCTGAAATGGTAGTCCGCCTTCCACAGACCATAACGGAGTAAAGCGTGAAACTAATGTTGCGTTAGAGTTGTTAGCCATATATACTTTACTGTACAACCCGGACAATAAGAACGATGGACTTACATTCCTGCTACACCGGTGTGAAAGGAATCTTAGTCCCCCTGAAATGGTAGTCCACCTTCCATAGACCATAACGGAGTAAAGCGTGAAACTAATGTTCCATGAGAGTTGACACCGGTTTGTCAATTTTTTTACTGATTTATACAAATAGGCCAAATAATAATGGTATTTCTATCGGTAATTTAAACATATTAATTTTCAAAAGGTTTTTAAATTTTAAAAGTCTCATATTTCTGAGGACAGTTATAGAAATGTTGCCAAAACTTGGTTTGGTAACAATTTTCGTAACATGTTTTTGTTACAATTTAATATTGGCAAGTGTTTGGATTCATTTCACATATATATTGTGCAATCGTAATCTGATATCAAGTCATAATCATCTATTTTATAAATTATTAGATTATAATAGAATCGGTCATTATTGTATTTTCTAGTACTTGAAAGTAATCTTAAATGCATGTTGTAAAGTTTTGTATTTACCATCAAAATTTGTTTTTGAGAAATGTTGTACAATAATTATTGTGTTTTGAGAAACATGGAAAAAATTGAAATTGAAATAAGTACTCGTGTTTATGGTTTTAAGGCTTGGGACTTTTCGGATAATTTGCTGCCCGGGTACCGGATTTATTTTTCGGTCGGGTACCCGGCTCCCGACCGTATTGATAATTGAGCATTAACTATGTTAGAACAAGTCTACTACGACCATATATGATGTCTCAATTACACCCAAAAAATTGATTTTTCGCCGACGTTGCCATGATTTATGAGGTTTACTTCGATCAGATGATGATTTTATCATAAATTGTTGAACACAAAATTGTTTGTTCAAAACTCTTTGATTTTATTGTCAAGTTTGGGCAATCGGTCGGCAGATTTTGTACCTGGGTAATCTCAAGAGTGTGTTTGATCCGAAAAGGATCAAATTTGAGGAGAATTTGGATCAAAATTGATCCGGAAAAGGGTAAGCTCAATTTGATCCTTTCTTTTTAAGAGTGCAGATAGATTTGAAAACCTAATTCCCCTCTTGTAAGTCTGTCGATCTCTTAGGATCGTTCCATTTGGAAATTCTGAAGCACAGTCTACGTTGCATGAACACCAAGCTGGTATAACAACACTCCACAACATATTTACCTTCTAGATTAATCAATCAAAATATTTATTCCAAATGCCTCATATAAAATCTGCTTTCCCAAAGGAATTTCTCAAAGAAATATGGCTCATTAAACCAGACTATAATTAAAAATGCATTACTGAAATAAAATTCTAAAAAGTTGTTTCGTTATAGGGCAAAACTATTTTACCCGTTTATGCTACTTATCAAATAAATCAGCTTTATTGGGTTATGTTGCGTTTTCGCGCTAGGCATGCTAAGCACGAAAAACAAAATCCTGGGTCCCTATGAAACATCCGCGTGTCACTTAATTGTTAAATATCCAATGCAGAATAATGTAAACAATTTGACCATAATTATTAAGCTTTCATTATCTTAATAATAAATTGAGTTAAGTTGTTTATGTTATATTTGTTGCAAAAAGGATGCTAAATGTACATATAAAAAAAATACTTTAAAATCTCGATATAGTGCACCTCATGTTTTGCTCCTAAACATGTTCCTTACCACAATACCAAAAGATCTACATCACTAATCAGATGGTAAAATGAAAGTTACATTCGTTATATATCAGAAACAGGCAATCAATTTCATATCTTATAAAGCATATACAAATATGGGACAAAATGGCAACTGGGAAAAGGTGCACTATATTGAGATTTTAAAGTATGTTTATCTGTGCATGTGAGACTTTTGATAGATATTATTTTAGCAATGGTGTAGTTTGGGACCCTGTTCATAATAAAGAACTAAACAGCTTTTATTGTTTTAATATCAAAATAAAATAATTCCTAATCATTAAGGTTTTCAATAAATCCCATATCAAGTGTATCCATCAAGCTAAACCTACCATAAAAGCGATTTAACTTCTTTTTTGGTCAAAAAGTCGGACTTCCGTGATTGTCTCAATTCGTGTATTTGATCACCGCGTGATTAAACGCGACATTCAACCAACCAGAGATCGCGCGCTAAGATTCCGGCGCAATGAATATCCAACCAGCAAGCGTTTTACTGAAATGTTCGCCAGCGTGCAACATCCAAAATAGCATCTTTCAGGCGTTTAAACAATATTTTGGATCAACGGAAACAGAGTTACATCGATACAGGTGAGTTTTCTGAGATTTGCAAGCATTTCAGCAGTGTTTGGAGACAATTTTGGTACTTTTTACGATTTGCTTTAACCTTGTTGTTTAACCCCATAATTTTTCTCGTTATTCGAAGCCCTGCCCTCCTTCCAAAATATTAACCTTGTTGTCTAGAAAACATTTTGACTATTTTAGCTTCTTTGGTTCATTTAGATTGATGAATTAGAGACTTGTGTTCCTTATTATGAACAGGGTCCTAAACTACACCATTACCATTATTTTTCTGTTGGTGTAATCATCTTTTCCTTCTCCGTAAGACTTTATAAAATCACCTCTAACTCCAAAAATACATAGGACCAAATTTTTTTTTAAATCACCTCTAACTCCAAAAATACACAGATCCCAATGACAAAATGTAGCGTACAAATACCTCATTACTGTACCACTTCAGTTCGGTAAAGGAATTCCTTCCTTAAAGGAATGGAATTCATACACATTAATTTTAAATTATATTTTAGAGCAACCTATGAAAATCAGGGAACATTTAAAAGCATTTTCATATTGAATGGGCCTATTTTAAAAATTTAGAAATGACATTTTGAATTCTATCTAGCGAATTTGTTTGCAATTTAAAAAAAACCAATAGAATAATTTTGGCAGAAAAAAAGAATTACGACCTTTCTCGAATTGACTTGGTATCAGCACTTTTTGTTTTCACTTTTATTTGGTCAAGCAGTCATACATTTTCTGACCAGGATACGTTCATTCAGTTATGAAATTATACAAATGCCATTTACGCAACAACAACTTTCATTTTTATTGATCTTTCAGATTTCACATTGCACTTGATAGTTTGTTACACAATTAATTGGTTTGGTATCAATAGGTATTTTAACCCTAATCTTCCAAACAGGGGTAAAATAAGGCTTATGGGAGTTTATGATGCGATTCATAAAAGTCCTTCCTAATTTTAATCAAAAGTCTAAAGTTTCATTTTTTGATGGAAACTTCATCCAAAGATATTCTTCTAACTATATACCGTATATATAAAGTTTGGGCAATATAATTGTGTATTTTAATTCTTTATCAAACGATTCTTAACGTTCTGTACGTTCTGTACAACTCACAATAAGGTGGGTATGGTTTAGTGATGATATCATTTTCAACTTTGTAAAAAAGATTGCAGATCGTAGAGATGTTTATAGAATAATTAAAAATTTACATGAAATGTTGCATATAGTCTTAACCCTATTTAACGCGACTCCCCGAATTTCGTGCCATGTGGCATGAAATTGCTTTTTCAGGCTGTAGCAGCAATATCTAGACATGTGAAACCAAAAAAAGTGCTCAGAATGATTGATTTATGACTCCCAAATAGAAATACATTCTTTTTACACAATTTTGTCTATCTCTAAAGCATGATTTAATGGCTTAAATGGCCTGAAACAATAAGATTTTGTCCAATTTTAGGCCAAAATTTAGCTCAAAAATTGGGACAAAAACTTTCATAAAATTATGAAATGTTTATCAAATAAAAAAAATTCTTTTGATTTGAAGAGATAATTATACTGGCTTCCTCAATAGAACCTAAAAATATATAGTTTTTGAACATAAGTAGCCAAAATACCGACCTAGATTTGTAAAAAAATTGTTTTAAGCAAGAAGCTCATTAATTATTCATGAGCTAATTTGCATATGATTTGCATTATTGATAATGCATCCTCATTTTCAGAAAGCTGAATGTCCATGCTATCCAGTGATGTGCCACTTCCAATACCATTACAAACGAGTCTCATTAAAATCACGCCATATAGTTCCTACTACCCAGTGCACGCAATTCATGCCATTTTGGGGCGCGTTAAATAGGGTTTTAATAATAGGTGTGCCAATATTGCGTAACCAGAAATAATGTATGTTATTGCTTTTCGCACAAGCTCTTGGGCGTTTTCTATATATGTAGGCTGAAAATCAGTTACCATGCTCGATGGTGCATCGTGATTATACTTTAAAGTCGCTTATTGACATTGACATTTTTTTATTTTCTAAATCACCGTAAATGGTCGCATAATATCGGAAAAATATATGGAAAAGGTAAAGTGTAAAACATTGTATATCATTTTGAAGCTGAGAAAATAAAGAAATTAAATCAAATAAGTAATAAACTCATTTTTGAAAATCGAATTTGGGTAAAGGTTGCATCAGCCACATTTCAAAAGAGTAGTCGGGCGAGTTGTAAAAATGGTTAAATAAGCATTATTAGATACATGTTCTCGTTAAAAACAGATATGACCAATTTTATAAGTACACTTCTTTTTCCTTTATTTTTTCCAATAGAATTTCATACATATTAAACTTGTGCTTTTGCCACAAGCCTATGAGAATGTATAATTTCATGTCTAATGTCAACTCAGTTTTTTCCGGATTATTTTAACTACGGATCATGGTTTCAACACTTTATAAATGTCATAACAAAGAATTTTGTTTGTTCCACATATCTAGAAGAAAAAAGGAAAGCAAAACTACGATTCAGGCTTTATGTTTCTGTCCATTTCATATGATTTTAGTTCATTCTATCATGTTGAACAAAACTGTCTTTTAGATACTCATTTGTGCAATGTTTAACCTTGCAATAAACTGGACTTCTTATTATGAAATATTTTAGTCATGTTGTGTACATATTGCTTTATTTAAAATGCCAGTTCCACAATTACTTAAAGTTACATAGATAATAGCAACAAAAACCTCACTTCTTTGCTGTCATCATAATGCAATAACCCGTAATTGTGATATATGTACCATTTAGTACTTAACTATGTAAATCCCATTGGAATGGAGGAAAGAGACGTACTTACTAAATTTATTATTGTACTTATTTTCAGCCGATTTCTATCATTTTTGTGCATTTGAAAGTATAAATCTGCATTTAATACTACAAGAATTTTATGATTTGGTGCTTTTATCGAGGCCCGGGACATCTGTAATCCGTGCACATTTTGTTGTTTTACGCAGTATGTGTATTAACCTATGTGACAAATGAAAACAAACCCGCAGATCGAATGGATAAATGGTATGATTTTGTTGTTAAATTTGTGGTCAATATTTAGCTGAGGTTGCATAAAATTTTGAAAATTGACCATGCCCAGTTACATAATGTTAATTCAGCAGTGTTTGTACTATATATTGAAACTTAATACTTGTCTTGATTTATGGGTGGGGTTTGCGGTGGGGGGGGGGGTAGAGATCTCGCCCCATTGCGCCTTACCCCTGCTTGTTACAATACTTATTCTAAACATCGAAAATATCCGTTTCCAAACAGCAATCATATTATCTGTCTTTACATAATCTCCTTGCTAAATAGTCAATGGTTAGGATACAAAACTCTAAACATTTTTTTTCATATCCTTAATCATCATTAACTTTATTAAATGAAAAATTAAATGATAAACAAACAAACAATTAGTGTTGGATGCATCAAATACTTTTAGTATTCGGTAGCTTATAAGTTATATTAATTATATCGCTTATACATCACCCAAGAATGCAAAAAACAACCCCGAAACAAAACAAGAAAATCAACAAAGAAACTTGCTGTCACCGATTCGCGTCATTATGTGCGCCCCTATAGTTTTGGACACATCTAATTAGACATGCGAGGGGTGCGGCATTTATGAATACCTCTCAATAAGACTTGATTCTAAAACTCTTGGTGACCTACAATAATTGCATGATAAATTGTACAGAATGTGAAATACATGTACCGTATATGATATCATACCCCGAAAGGAACTACAATAGGTACAAGAGTAAACATATGATATTCCTAATTCAAACTCATGTGACTAATGTTTTTTTTTCCGAGGTCTGTTTAGTAATTTATCTAAATGCCATGTCACACATCACCTAACGTGCGAATAACGTACTAATAACGTACACTGGTTTGGTAATCGATTTCATTTATTTCAATGACCAAACCAGTGTACGTTATTAGTTCGTTATTCGTACGTTCCGTGATTTTGTGACAGAGCAAAATAATAAAATGTTGATCGTCATAGAAAAAAAAATAAAGGATAAGTGAATTACAATATTGTGTGCCCATAATATCATCAACAAAGCAATGCGTGTGACTACAATGCATTAGAATTTGAAGGGTGAAATTGGGATTTCCTGCACGTCCTTGCCCCTCATTGAATAAAATTACCTCTTAAGAAATGGTATAGGTCACATATGAGTTGGATCGGTTATATAAATGGCTGGTTTCTTCTTAAAAAGAAAAGAAAAGTGTTTGTTTCATTCATATGACAACACCGCAGAGACCAATCTTTAGTCTACTTTTTGATGGAAAAAATTGAAAATCTGATGGAAGCAAGAAGTTCTTCATTCATTGTCATGTGATTTCTGTGTTTGAGCGCACTGAACTTTGGAAATCAATCAAAACATTCGACATAAAACTACCAATCCTGAAAATCAAAATTTGATGTACACGAAAAGTCGACAATGGCTAAACTTGTCTTTTCTGTAGCCTTACTAATTCCAATTCTTGCTGTTACTGGTCAACCAAGAGTACGCGTTGAGCAAGGAGAAATACAAGGAAAAACTGTACCTTTTCACGATGAAGGTCTAAACATTCACACAAATGTAGATGTGTATTTAGGAATACCGTACGCTGAGCCGCCACTTGGAGAACGTCGATTTGCTCCTCCTCAACCGAAAAAGGCATGGGCAGAGAATGTGATATACGACGCCACTTTTGATCGGGCTATTTGTGTTCAGAGAAGTTTAGAAGCTTTGTATTACAATGTTAGCGAAGATTGCCTTCATCTGAACGTGTATGCACCGAACCCAAAGGTAAATTATTTTATTTAGCAATTTCTTGGAATAAGTCTTGAATTGAGTGAAATCTCAGAAATCGTATATAGTACGATCAACCAAGACATAAAACATTAGCATACTAATTAAAAATAATCTATTTTAACTTTCATATAATGTAGCAACAAAACCTTACAATTCTTAAATCTGCTTTTCTAGAATGTGCAATTTTGATCAGGAGGACCCAAGGTCTATACTTGGTTTGAAAATTATGTTCGTGGCAAAAATATTCAATGAAACACGCCAAAAATGAGGAGCCACAAAACAAGGATAATACACATTTTGAGAAACGCTTGTTTTCTTTTGAATCACGGATAGAAAACCAATTCAATATTGAAAAAAAGAAAGGAAATAAACAAACAAAAGCAAACAAACAATAAATAAACAAACAAGCAAACAAACAAACAACAATTCCGGACAAAATATAGAGAATCGTTTCAAATGAATTTGTCACTGAAATTTTGTTACTCTTCGGTTACGATTTTATGGACACATGAATTATAGCCCTATCACTTAGCTTTATCATGTTTATATAAATAATGATTGTAAAAAAAAGGTCGCACTACTGCGCACAAGTGTTAGACTTTTAAACTCTTACCAAAGAAAAAGAATTTAGAGTAATTGGGTAGAAAACATAGCCAGGGGCGTAACCAGCTTTGACCGTCCGGGGGGGCAAGACTCAAGAGGCTTCCCGATTTTTGTACTTTTGGGGGGAAAAATTAACGCGCGCGTAGCGCGCGGGCAAAAATATTTGGACAAATTGTGTTTATATTAGCTAAAAAACGCCTATTTTTGGATGAAATAATGGTTTCTTTCATTTTTCTTTTCTCCTTTCCCTTTTCTTTTCCTTCCTTTTCTCTTTTCCTTCCCCTTTTCCCTCTTCTTTCCCCCTTTTCTTCTTCTCTCTTCTTTTTTTCTCTTCTTCCTCCCTTTCTTCCCTTCCCATTTTTTTGCTCTCCTTCCCGATTTTTTTGGGTCCGGGGGGGCAAGCTGCCCCCCCCCGGACACCCTACTGGTTACGCCCCTGAATAGCCATATATTCAAGATTGCCCCTGATTTTCAAAATGATTAAGAACGTCGTAAGAATCAATTACTTGTTAGGAAAACACTAACTAAATACTGTGAATACAGCGAAAAGTCAGAAGTCACCATATTTTTTAGAAAGTGAGTTTTGTTTACCCCGTGTTACTTTAATACAAAATCATATTTGTTACTTTGCTATCTATTTTCACTCCTCAGTTTCTTTTAAATATCACTTTTGGTACATGTACATTTCTTTTCTTTTCTTTTTTTTTTTTTTTTTGAGTTTCTCCCTGAAAAAGAGCTAAAATTCAATATCTGTCGGATTGGCATTGACATGGTGAAAAGCTTAACTCCAAGCAGACACTCAGTTACTAACATGAATTTATTTAAGGAGCTTGGTCCGATGTTTAAATTTAATTTTCAATTTCACATGTAAGAGTGCCACTGAAGAAGTTTAAAGTTCCAATTTCAGCTAAATCAGTCAAACCGTTTTTCATTTTAAAGCAAATTCTAGAGGCCATCACTGAACAAAATAGTGATCAGGCTGTAACTCTGTGTTTGTTCCATTTAGTATTAGCTACATAAAAATGTCATGTGTAGGAAAACAGTTAAATTTAGGAATCAGGATGTACTGGAAGGAGAATTTGATAACTATACTCTATAAACCTTGAAGTATGCAACAAGCAATCAGACTCTGTTACAAGATCCATAGCATATCCTTTGTTTTCTACAACATTGTACACTGGTGGTTTAGTATTGTGTAAGAGACTACACATGATTGATTGGATTGATTAAGACCAAATCACTGCATATTAATACATTTGATACATGAATCTTTCATGATTTTGGTATTATTTTTTGGTTAATTTTGTAGCTGCTACATAGACAAAGCTTGAATATAAAGTTCATTTGAATATTCAAGTTGATTTGGTACGTTGTTATGATTCGAAAAGTACGGACTAATTTATTTCCGGGTATGGTCATATTGGTTTATGTGCGTTAATAGGTTGCTTATTGCATACTTCAAGGTTACAAAGTATAGAGTCAATGAGGATGATAGAGTTGTCAGTGTTTCATGAATACTGGCCCTGATCTGAATGTATCTTTTTTTATTGTTCGTTTTCACAGCCATCCGGTGCTTCAGTGATGGTGTTCATTCACGGAGGAGCTTACAATAGAGGCAATAGTTATGACCGATCTTATCCCGGGTACTCTATTGCTGCAATCGGTGAAGTAGTTCTGGTCACCTTCAACTACAGACTATCAGCTCTGGGGTTTCTTACAACAGGTATTTAAGCAATTTAATAATAGTGTCATAGAATGAAATTCAGTTGAGGTTTAACTCACCTCTTTCTGAGGTACAAATACGTCTTTTGAAAGGGGTGCCACAACCTCACTCGAATTTTATATGGTAGAATATCTGATATATCATTGTATTTGTAGACATTATACATTGCAATACAGGGTGTCCCATAATAATACCTTACAATCTTTGCGTGCAATTTTTATGGGTTTAACGGATATTCAGAAAGAATGTAAATATTGCATTTTATAGCCCATGAGTTGAACTTTTAGATACCGTTTGTTTCATTTACATCAGTAGTATACAACAAAAGTTATGTTGTATCAAACTTTTGGGTGGATTTTTGTCTAGTCCAATTTCATGATTATTGGCCATAAAGTAAGGGTGTTTCTGAATGGAATAAAATGATTCACCTTGGAAAACCTATCATATCTGTCTTATTTTTGCATCAATTTTTTTCATTTTTTCAGCATAGATAAAAGAAAGCATGTGCGTAGTAAATAAGTAAACATCGTTACGGTTGAGTGAACAGGTCAATGACAATACTCAATTGATCTTCAATAAAGGGAAACTTAAAAACTCGTGAAATTGGACCAGCAAATTTTACATTCAATTATTTGACAAAGCATTACTTTTGTTTTACATTACCGATTGAAATGAAACAAACGGTCCCATTCATGGGCTATAAAATTCAACCTTTATATACTTTCAAACTATCCGTTAAACCCATGAAAATTGCACGCAAAGATTGTAAGGTATATTCTGGGACACACTGTGTTTTGAGCGCCATCTGTTCATCATCCCTCAAGCGTGTTGTGATATTTGAATATTTGAAATTAATAAAGGCGGTTACTAATCATGCCAATCAGCGATTATTTGTGTCTTAATTTGACAGTGCTATCTTAAACCAATTGCACGGCTCATTCAATTGTATGAAAAATGTTCAACGTATACCCAATACCTTTATGTATGACATTGCCTTTTATTTTAATGGATTTTTGTGTATAGGTTTAAGACTGAAACTTTAAACAGCATAGGCGGCGGACCCGGGGGGACGGGGGGGACACGTCCCCCCCCCCCTTAATTTTACGAGGGGGGGGGGACGGACCCCCTCAAAAAATAAAGAAGAAAGAAAGAAAAGAAAAGGAAATAGAAATGTTTCCCTTTGTTTTGATAATATAAACGTTAAAAATAATAAAAAAATTGCGCGCTTCGCGCCAATTTTCAGATATTTTGTCAATTTTTAGTGAAAATTGGCCATTTTTGCGCAAATTTCAAGATTTGTTATATCATTTTTAGCTAAAATTAGCCGATTTGACAGGGTTTTTTTTGCTCGCGCTACGCGCGCATTACAAAAAAAATCATAATTTTCCTCCGACCATTTTTGCTCAAAAAAACCCCGTCCCCCTCTAAATTTTTTACCTTCCGCCGCCACTGTTAAACAGTAGTTTAATGTACTGCTTGCTGTAAACTTTTTACAGATGACGATGCCTTTCCGGGCAATTACGGGATGCTAGACCAGGTCTTAGCCATGAAGTGGATCAGAGCTAACATACAAGGTGTGTACTATTAAATCATAGCAAAGTTAAAGAAACCCGGTAGATAAAGTGGCATAAATTAAAACTGAAATTGAAAAAACACACCTTTTCAAAAAACTTGTTTTTAAAATTACTAGATGTCAAGTGTGATTGTTTTAACCTTTCTTTATCATGTTTATTTTCCAAAGCTTTTGGCGGCGACGCGAACAAGATAACGATATTTGGTGGGAGTGCTGGTGCTGGCAGCGTTTCTGCGCATTTGCTTTCTCCATTGAGTCGCGATTATTTTGACCAAGCCATCATACAGGTAAACGTATACAATTATGATACAAGATTATCAACCATTTGCTTCCAATAAAAAGTATCGTGTAAGAATTAGAGTGTTTCATTCTGTTTTTTAGGCCCTTGTCAAAACCTCGAACAGTTTTGGATGAAGGGTTTCCTTAAATTACATAGGCAAACCGAGGTTTTACCTTCTGATTGTGATACCTAATGTCTTTGTCTGCTTTTTGTAAAAAGTGCAAAGGTACCAGAAATAATATTTGACAATTACCGAGTGTGATTTACAAACATATTCTTATCCTAATCCAAAACCTACCTTTAACTTTAATACTACACTGACAGCCAAAAAAAAGAGTTCAGGTGAATCCGTACATGGAGTAACAGTGACTCTATCTCTAAAACAACTCCACTTTTGGATTCAAATGACTCCCATATGGAGTCAAACAACAGTGACTCCTTAAGAGAGTCAGTG
>JXSR01S016506.1:6939-18866 GCA_000969725.1 Ophiothrix spiculata | reverse complement strand
AAACTTGTCTCAAACTGTTTAGTGACAAATAACCATGATAACATTTGCTTATTGACGCTACTTTTTGTTGCATAGTGTCCAAATAAGTGCTACCTTATAACTTCGATATTGACAACCAATAAGATGCTTTATTTAGTGCTAAAGTAGAGCGAAGGGTCTCTGCTAATCGTTCATAGCAAAATAATCACAATCGATCAAGATGTTACGTATAAATGACTTCGTAAAGAACGGCTAATCTGAACATTGCGATTTTCGAGAAAAAATGTTGAAAATCGAAATTTTGCTATAAAATTGAAAAACAAATTAAAAACATGCGTAGTGACAACCACAAAACACAACCTCACACCTGAACTTTGACGGCTTATCCTTCTGCTGTGTGTAGGAGTATCTTCCAAATTATGTAATCAGAATGACCGCAATGGATTACTTTATATAGTTTCTAAAATGTCTAGGATTAGTTACTTTGTGTTTTTATGCAGTTGAAAAATAAACCATAGGTTAGATGATATCCGTAAAGAGGGTTAAATCAATGCACTGCTCAACACACACGTTTCTCTCTTTTCTTTAAGAGCATGTTATTTGTGATTGCAACATGCTATTGTCATAAAATAAAATTCTTTGACAGGTTGCAACTGCACAAAAATTGAATATATAAATATTGATAACAAAATTTATTCCCATCGTTATGATATGATAAAACAAATCCGACAGATTAACAACGTTATGGTACATAGAATTTTGATACAGCTTGTATACACTGAGTTCGCAGGAAAAAAGTGAAAAAAAAACCCAAACACTCATTTTACTAAAATGAAGATAACTTTAGATTGATTCGGTCAATTGTCATGATTTAAAAAGCATATTAAATTGCTTCATTTCAAATTGTGATCAATTGAAAATCATATCTCAAAGATTTGTATATTGAAACTGAATCAAGTTTTTTCTGGCACATCTTGTATTTTGAAACCTAACAAAATTTCTATTAATACAATTTTCTTTCAGATTAATCATCACCCATGTACCTGCAGTAACAGCTGATATTCATTTCAGGGTTTTTGTTTTCAGCTGGTACACTAAAAACGGTCTTTTTAATTAGTCTTATCGTGTTTAACACCTTTAAGGTAAATTACTTTACTTCTTGTCGGAGGAAAACCTATGGTTAACCACACATTCATTATGCGGAACATTTTAACGATCTGTTGGTGGTTTTCTTTGGCAATTAGTCAGTATTTGTAATAACATAATTTCCTTTTTCATGATGATTGATGATTTATAAGACATCCTTGAACTATCAGGCGTATTCCTACTATAATTCACAGCACACAAGTTTAAAGGTTCTTTAGTGATATGTATAACGTTCCCTCTAATATTATTGTTTGTCTGTCTGACAAAAAAGGAAACAAATAGCAACCACCACCACAACAAGAACTATCAAACCTGAAAAGCATGTCATTTTAATTTTTCGATATACAATTCTATTCAACAAAAATATTTCAATAATGATTCAAATAACATATATTTAATATTTACCTTGAATGGTTGTCCAACATTTGTTGATTTGAAAACTTCTATATAATTTCGCCCAGTATATCTTGTAATACCAAGGAGCTTTGTTTGTCTCCCTCGTTCGGACAGGAACACTTTAATTTGAGTATTGTCATTTTGGACAATTTTGACTTCATATCGTACCGACAAAGTACTGACACCTCTTACAGAGTAATATGGTGTTTCAAGGATGGCATTTTGACCAGCTGCACCGAATCTGGGTTTTTCTGCACAGAAATAGTAACCTTAAACAGAAAGGAAAACATAACAAAATCAGTATTATTGGTAACAATGCCTGTCGTGAATATCAATCAATCAGTCCCTCAGTCAATGAATCAATCAGTCAATGAATGAATGAATGCATTAATCAATCAATCAATCAATCAATAAACCAATTAGCTATCATTCAATAATTCAAACGATTGGCTCTTTTAGAATCTTTCTAGTCTAATTTTATTATAACATGCAAAAGTATATGGGGAAAAGCCTTTGTGCTGGAACTCCCGAGGTGTTAACTGATATTTGTGCCGGTGTAATGAGACTGAGTGTCCCCCGTAATCAGGAGTCCGGGTCTAATTGAACTACACGGAATAAGTCGCAATCGATGATGTATTGATCGCACATGTACAAGTACGTTCTACACAATTTAATAGTAGCTAGGACATTTCAGCCACACGGACGCTGTATTTCATTACACCTGGTAACCATCCGAGTTCTGCATGTTCCGAAGGTGACCTCATGTGAAACCAAAAATTTGCAAAAAATAGGTAAACTAATACCCTATCTGAGACCATAAATCTACCATATCTGCTCGAAAGGACACCCAATCAAAGAAAATGCATGTTTAAATGAATCTTCTAACTAAGACCCTACTAATTATTACAAGAAAATCGAGTAAAAATGTATTACACCATTTGACAAAAAAGAAGTATTTTTATGTATTGGCAAAGTCACCATAATAATTGATTAAACCACTCTTTCTTAGTTTGATACCCTATATCAGAACCGAAAATGCTAAATTGGATACCCTATGTGACACAGATCGATTTTGATACCCTATTCGAGATCATTCCTGTAATCTATGATGTCATGATTATCCATAGTCGCACCTGCGTCTCGCTTATGGTAAATCAGTAATAAGCACTGACTCAATATAGACCATTTATCTATTTTTTGGTAATGCGGTTGGTTAACAAGCCAGAATACCTTGTTACCCCACGGATTGGAACGTCACAATAGTGTTAAAATGTATTGATGTCTAGACAACCTATTCACTAAAAAAGGAAGGCTTACAAAACAGCATAAAACTTGATAAATAGTTTTTCACAATATCGTATTTGTATCCTTTCCCCAACTTTATATCATTTATACTCCTTGTACTTTGTTATAAAGCATTCAAAATATCTGTCTTTGACAATAATAAGACTCAGCTTTCTTTTTGAGTTTACCTTCAAATAGAGCTAAACTTAATATCTATTATATATTGAATTGGACACAATATAGAGCTGAATTATCACAGCAGTGTACTTGGCCGACCAGTAGAAATTTGTGTCCCGTCATATCTAAACATAACTTAAAGGTTACAGGAAAAGAAAAAGCTTCATATACATTCGTTTTAACAAAAACACCAATGTAAAATTTTAACAAAGCACAAATAGTCAACCATACCCCAAAACACTTTCAAATATAGCGCCTTTTTGATGACTTCGAAAAAACGATCTATCTGAACTGCTCGATTATGATGCTTATACATACCTCGATAGCTTTGTCTCGACGTCGCGTATACATGTACATTGTACAGGCAAAAGTACAATGCGACAACTAGTATGAAACCAGCATTAGCAAGGTCGGATGACGTAGGTTATTTTTACAGAGATTTTCGAGATCTACGGATAATAAACAATACATAAGATAGTTTACTGGGTGTGTATTCCAGGGTCTTATGAAACTCTCCGTACAATAGTTAACATGCGTCATCTGACCTTGCTCACTCAGCCAGTGCAAAGAGATTGTTTTTTCGAGTTCGTCAAATACAGGTTTGTGAGGCGGTATTTTTGAAAGCATTTATGAGCATCATTTACTATTTGTGCAGAATTGGAATTGTATGTTGTTGTTTTTCACTCAGTTTATTATAACAAATTTATAAAAGAAATACTTGATTTTTTCTTTTCATGTAAGGTCGGCATAGTAAATTACGAGATATTGTCCACTGAAGCTGAGCATAGTCAAAAATCATGTCCAAGGTCGAAATTGTAATTTCATCAGAAACGTTATCATTGAAGTGTATTCTATCATATTATTTATCAGGTTCCAACATCCAAAACATAAGACAAATGTTTTAAAAAACTATGTAAAAATATTTTTTCCATTCAAGTTTTACCAGTAAAGAAAGTAAAGCCCGATGCCTTTTACCAATTTGGATGTAACTTTGCAGTCGAACATCCAATAACCAAAGGCAAGGTGTCATTTTAAAGCTTAGAATATAATCTTTTAGATGAGACCAACAAATAAATTTTCATTTTGGGACCCTTAAGGTACCTTTCGATATAAAGGGTAACATTTATGGTTACCGGTTATCATAAAAGGCCAAGATTACAAGTAGCCTATATCTCGAGTTTCAAAATGTCTTGGTTCTTTAGAAAAAATAATAGCAGTTAGTTTGTATGATCTTGTTGTGCCAATTACATCAAAACAAATGTCGGTGTGAAAGTAAAATTAAAGATTTAAAAACAATAAGGATGATGGACAATTCCTATAAGCTTTGAAAATATGTTCCTATCGATCAAGGGAGCATATTTTACTTACCATGCGGTACAGCGCATGATTAATAGAAGCCACTAAATTTAGGGACGAGGGATTTCTAAGACACAAATTTAGGATATATTTTACGTGTATTTCTATTGGGTCACGTACCAAAGAAAATATTACAAAAATTGTATTTTTAACTTTCCTCAAAAATTACAAAAAGAAAATGTGTTCTTATAGCAATGCATATAATTATATTATTCCAAATCCGCTGGGGTTCACGTGTGAACCCCATTTTATAGATTTTGTCATATCGTCACCCTAATAAAATAATGGCCTATCTGATAATTTTTGCTTTTGAGAAAATCAAGAAAAACAGTCTGGTTTTGTTGGTTTAGTGATTTCATTGATCATTTCTTGGGAAAAAACTTCATGATAAAAAGCTACTATCATGGCTATGTTGACATTTAAAAATAGGTATTACGTAATCATCAAACATCACTTCAGCCATTTTATAATGTTAGATAGGCCAAAATATGTGTCCGATAGGCCATTATATTGTATGTCAAGTTGTAAGATAGGCCATTTTACAAGGACTGCGAGTTACGCAGTAATAAGGAACGCCAATGGTAACCGAACGCTAATAAAATTTTGGCCTATCTGATTCCTAATGGGAATTAAAACCAGTCAAAACTTAGACTTAGGTACACAAACTTGTACGAGTGGAAGAGGGGGGGGTAATCAAGTTTTGTTTTGGTAGGGGTGTCGCGGTGACCCCAGGGGCAGGCATAAAAAAAGGTGAATTAGAGTTGTTTTTGATGATTAAAGGGTGAATCAGTTAACAACGATTTGGGGTATTAAAAACAGTCATTTTCAAGAAATAGGGTACGTTCTGGTAAAATCCCCATTTATGGTGTTAACATGGAGAAAAGGGGTATATTTTTATATATAATGTCCAAAATGATTTTTGGTTAAAAAGGGTCTGTGGAACTGATTTGTGTCCTGATTTGGGAACTGCTACCTAATTTTCTTTGAAAATGGAGGGGGGGGGGGGTCTCTGGAACTGACGTATTCTTGAAAAAGGTATTTTCGGGAGCGTAATAGGAAACATTGAGGCTTGTAAATGGGATCTTGAGCGCGGTCATACACGTATATTCAATCAATGTAAGTGACCCTGGGTTCACACTATCCCTACATGATTCACCCTTCTGTCTTCAAAATAACACTAATTCACCCTTTTCTTGGTCATGTTATGCCTGCAGCATTATGCTTGAGTGCCCCCCTCCGGATGAAAGGGTAATGTAAAAGAGACATACATCACTAACTGGGCGGAATGTCGTAAACAACTTCAGATTAACGCGCATATAACAATAGGAACAACATAGTATGTGCATAATGAAGGTTATTACGTAGGCTACTGACCTTGTTCATTTTGTATCTACTGAACTGAATCAGGCTGTTACGTGTGGTTGAATGGAGCAATGAAAATGGCCGAAGTGACAATAAGTGTTAGATATGCCAATTTATGATAAAATGGTCTATCTCACAAGCGTCAGGTAGGCCATTTTCATTTTGGTTAATTAGCAGATGTTCAAAGTCGCATTTTTTTAAACAATGCTTACAGTAGGTGCCTCTTAGTCTAAGGAACTGATTTATTCAAAAATCTCAATTTCGCCAATTATTTTATAAGGGTGACGATATATTTTTACAGATTAGGAATATAATTCTAGTGACCATCCCGGAAATTGTATTTTTCCACGAATCATCCAACGGCTTACGCCAGAGGCGGCATAGTACATGACGCAGCCGGGGATCGTAATAGTTGACACGGCCACGGGCCACCACCGCCTGTTACTTACCATGTGGATCTTCTTTTTCTGGAGCCGCTCTTCTAACATCAATATACCATTGTTTTATTTTCCAATCGAAGCCATCTTTCTGATTATTTTGCTGGAGACCACAGAAGTTATCCCTTGTAGGTGGCATACAGTTCAACATGCCTACAATTAGATGTAAACAAAAATACCAATATTAAATATTTAACAAATTACAAGTTCATAAATGTGCGAATAAAATGAGACAAACTCAATGCACTCGGGGTCAATTTTGATGCGTCCAATTCACGATGCCCGTAGGGACCGAGTGCATTGGTATACAAATAATGAATGTTTAAGAGTGCAATGGAACAAATATTTCATGAGGTGAAATATCAAATGCTCCATTCAAATGAGGCGAAGCCGAGTTGAATGGGTATTTGATCTTTCACCGAATGAAATATTTGTTCCATTGACACGAATAAGAAACGTTCATTATTTGTTTTATATGACAGCTAAATAAATCTTTGTGAAACAACCATAGATTTAAAGCGGAGATACCAGGCTTTGTATACCAGCCCGTGTAATGGCGTCGTTAGCCATGGAGCTCAAACTGGGGGTATTCGGGTCCACTCGGCTCCCGCCAAAATCAACTCCGAGTGCCGAGACTTGGTAACGCGTAGAGACAACCTACGCAAATAATACTTTACGCGAATGACACGCCAACCTGCACGCAGAGCGTGTGTGCGTTTTTCAATATTCGCGCATTATGACAAGGTGCGATGCATCATCGACAGGCTATCGGCAAAAACCCGAATACCCCCAATTTTGTCTCCATGCCGGGATAAAAATGGCGGCATGCCTTGTATCTCCCCTTTAAATCTATGGAAACAACAAACCGAGATAACATCTATGGTACTGCTTTAATGTAACAACGCGTCTTATGCTGCGCCCGCGGACTGTGCAAGCGTATTCAATTTAAAATACGCCCGCGACAGATATATAGGGAGTTTTTAACTTTAACATTACTTATTACTTCCTAACTCTGCCTGTCTGACATCTTGACATATAATATCTGACACATATTATTGCCTATATAACTTTATAGTCTTTATAAAATTGCCTGAGTGATGTTTGGTGGTTATGTAATACCTCTTGATACATATCAACATAGCCATAATAGTTGATTTGTATCATGAAGATTTTACCCAAGGAATGATCAATGAGAGCAATAAACTAACAAAACTAGATTGTTATTCTTGATTTTCTCAAAACTATGAAATATCAGATAAGCAATATTTTTTGTGTGTTCTCGCTATGTCATAACTGTCCAGTCCGTATGAGCCGTAAATGGTAGAAAATTCAATTTGCGCTACAGGTAAAACTACATGTCAAGGTCGTAATTTGCTAAAATTGATTTTTGCCATATGCACAATTATTAGTCTTTAACATGAACTTGAACATTATATGGTTGTTTAAAAGTTAACAAAATGTTTATTGACAAAAGAAGTATCGAATTAATCTTTCCGCGCCGCACAAAAGAGACCTATCAATCTAAGTGCGGGATAGGCTATTATTTTCTGCTTTACAAATGTCAAATTCCGCTTTATTCTGCTTTGTCTTTTTTGCTCTTTTTTGATAAAATATTTTTTTTAAAAATCTTACAGTTTTCAAGCCTCTTACCTATCTTTTTACTGTAGTCGACTATACTGCAATGCAATATTTTTGACAGTCGGGCGATCGTGATTACGAGATCGCAACTCTATGCTGAAAAATTGGGCATATCACGGCCGTAATGGGGACTACTAGGTAGTTTATACGTTTTTATAGGCATTGTAAGGTAAATCTATGATAAATTTGGCTTTACTTTGTTCATAAGTATTTATTTATTTTTTCAAATCTTTATTAATTTGCTGTTGTGAAGCCGTTTTTGGTTCTTTTTTTTTCTTTTTTTCTCAGATATGCTTTTTCCGCTTTTCAATTTCCGCGATTTTCGCGGAGGACTTCAGAATTTAGGCTATTGTCTTCTACAAGGAAGATCTAAAGCAAGCAAAGAAACAAGTGTATTTTTCTTTCGCTCGTTTAAGTTCATGTTAAAGACTCTTTAATGGGTATTATATACAGGGTGTTTCAATGAAAATGCATCACCTTTATTTTCGGTCATATCTCAGAAACCGATAAATAGATTGAAAACTGTTTTCATAATAACAATTAGTATAGAAAAGAAATGAGCAAAATCAGTCGAACCGTTCTCGAGAAAACGATAATTTTGTATAAAGACCCAATTTTACTCCATTCCAATGGGTTTACGACTAACTCATTTTTATCATATTAATAAAACACATCTTTGGTTATTTTAATTTATTTTAAACTTGCCAAGCAGACACAAAAAGATCACAAAATATGGCATGGACGCTATAACATGATTTTGATATCTTTTTCAGCACTGAAATTGGCACCGTAATTCAATGTGTAGATTTTGCTGTTTTACAGCGTTAAATAAAAAAGAAAAAAAAAAGAGCTCACGGTTTCTCAAGAAAACTTAACCAAGGCAGATATTTCCTTAAATAGAAAGTCTTTTTTAGAAATATTTTGTATATTCTGAGTTTTAAACTGTTTTCATAAAAAATCAAATCTTTATGAGTGTCTCTTTCTCTACATGTGTTAAAACTATAACAATGTCAACATACTCGAATAAAAAATAACAAAGCAGTTACTCACTTCCTCGTGAAAAGTGGTATGTTTGTTAGTCCATGAACGATAGCTCATGTTGAATAATTTTGGTACAGTTTTAAGTAAATCTCAAGCACCTCTGCTTTTCACATGTCCACAATCAGTTTCAAGCTACCTTTGTGTTAATTATCATCATGTTCCTGGTCCAATGCGACGTTCTAAATCCCGGACGATGAAGGGAGTCGAGTGTTATCAGAAAAGGTTTTAAGTTTAAATCAGGTTTATACAAATCTATTTTTTTTTTGCTGTTGTTATTTTTGTCGTTGTTGTTTTGTAGTAACTCTCCTAAAAAGGTGTTTATCCATAGATGAAATGAGCTTTTCATTTAGAGTTGGCCTACTACAGCTGTGATGATATGATCATTTCAGATCGATAAAAGTTGCAAATATATGTTACTGTGGTTAACCCCATTGGAATTTGGGTAAAATTGAGTCTTCTTACAAAATTCTAGTTTTCTCAAGAACGGCATGTCGGATTTTGCTCAAACTTTCACCGATGAAAGAATAAACTATACTAATTATCTTTAGTGAAAAAATAATTTTTGTCCATTGGTTTCTGAGATATGTTCAAAAATAAAAGTGATGCATTTTTATTGGGACACCTTGTATACTCCAGTGAATAGAATCAGTAATGGGGAAATGAAATATTTTACAGAATCTTGAAAAATGAATTTGAGCTTGGTTTTTGTGTATATTGCATTTTCTAATTGAGCATTTAGCCTATAATTTTATCTGGAATGATAATCATCAATCGCCTCTGGTCATATGTCTACTGCGTTTATATACATTCAGATAAAATAGTAGCAAATCATACAGATTCTAATTAGAAGCAATTTCTTGAGGAACTAAGGTTAGTTCCTATGAATAATGTGTCATTTTGCATGATACTTACATTTCCTATGACAAATATATCGAAGGTTAAGCGCCACAAGGTCGTATCTCTGTAGCAACAATCACAAGGTCAAAAGTTTTCAAGGCCTGAGTGATCTTTCCAGATGATTTAATTAAATCATTCATCTGGAAAGTACTATAAGTACCTTATTGTTCATTTCAGACAAAGATAGCTAGATCATTCATCTTGAAAGAAACATCACCTCTTGAAATATTTTTGACCTTGGGATTGTTGTTACGCAGATACGGCCTTGTGGTGCTCAAACCTCGATAGAGTAAGCTATTTATTTTGTTTGTTTAAAGTGACTGGCCTAGATTCTTCTCCCCGTTTCTCTCCTACATATGTTTTATATGAATTACTAGAACAAGATTATAGTAAAATAACCTTCCAGTATATTTGAGAAAATTTCAATTCTTTATACCAACTTTATTTTTACGCCTGTGTAATGAGACTGAGTGTCCCTAATAACCAGGGCCCAAATTCATGAAACCCTGCTAACTCTAGTTGGCTGCTAACCTATTGTTTACCTGTCAAAATTCGACAGGTAGACAAAGAGTTAGCAGCCAACTAGAGTTAGCGGTGTATCATGAATATGGGCCCAGGAGTCCGGGTCTAAACCACTCGGAATAAGTCGCAATCAATGATTTATTGATCGCACATGTACAAGTACGGTCTACACAATTGATAAGTAGCTTGGACACTCTGTCACGCGGACGCTGTATTTCATTACACCGGCGAAAAAAGAATGTTGTGAAAACAGTGTTTCTATCTTTAAAAGATCTTGTTTTTACACCTGTGATGGGTAAACAAATTATTTTTGATGATTTTTTTCTTTTTTAATATGTATTAAATTATCTCCAAAAGCTTTGTTTGATCTTTTATCTGGTAAATTCATCTGAGGTACAAAAGTAGGATTTAGAAAACACTGGATAGTCACACCACCATCACAGAATGATATATTATAAACTAATTTTCTCTCAATTTCAGCCATTTCTGTATATTGTTTGTACTTTTTTTGATTTACACTTCTAAGCTTTATTTAGAGCATGTTCATAAGTTTTTCATTCTAGCTGGAATCTAGGCTAGTCCATGTAAGGTAGCAGAGCAATAGAAACTCGTATTAAAATGAAAAGGACTTGTAAATATAAAATGAACTTTTGCAGAATACTTTCTTTACTTAGTTAAATGTACTGGGTAAAGCGCTCTTCAAAGGAGCGTATTTGTTCGTTTGTTTGTTTGTTTTTCGTTTTAATAATAATGAAAAAAAAAACCATCACGTATTCATTTTTAAGACTCAGATTTTTTATTTCCGCATTCACTTCATGCAATTGTTCAACATATATAATAACATAGTAGTGGCAATATGAATACATAAATACGGAGGATCGAGAAGGTCGAAAGGCCAATAAGGCCAGAAGAGACAATCCCCTGTCAAATTCGTAAGTTACAATTCATTTTTAGTTCACATTTTACAATTTACATTAATATGACTCTGGATACCAATTTAAATCAAATTCTAATCTATTTAACCTACAGGAGATTTAGATCAACAACACCACTTTTATCAGTACACAATGAGTTTAAAAAAAACACGGTTGAAATAGGCTAATTGTGTACAAATGGCACTTGTTCACCCTAAAAATAATGTGGAAGAATGTTAACTTGCCGATATTATTTTTACTCATATGATAATCAGCAATTGCCTCTAGTCATGATCATATAAATTGAAAGAAAACAAATAACAATCTACATGTAATTAGAGGCAATTTCTGGAGGAACTAAGGTTAGTTCCTATGAATGATATATCATTTCAACGTTCTTCTAACATATCTTTAAACAAAAAGTACAAGTCAAGGTTTCCTAAAGTCTTTTATGAAAATGGGATATTGGACTTCAAAAGCAATTAGCTGCATCAGTGTACGTGTGTCTGATTTTTTTTGCACCAACAGTAAACCTGTTGTGATTTATACTTCTATAATTAAACGTTTTCACTTAGAAAAATGTCCATCTGGGAGGAATGATCTTGTCCAAAAAAATGCTTATATATGGAATAATAATCATTTGATAAAACTAAGTCAGTTATATAATAAACTTTCAAAAATTTACATCCCTCTTCTATATAAAATTGTCAGTACCACATCATTGTTATGTTTTGAGTTATCAACAAAGATATGTCCTAAAATCCAGGGGGGGGGGGGT
>JXSR01S016504.1:7517-18190 GCA_000969725.1 Ophiothrix spiculata | reverse complement strand
AAAGGATCAAATTTGATCCCAAAAAGGATAAGCTCATATTTGATACTTTATGGGATCAATTTGATCCTTTCTTTTTAAGAGTGTATAATCCCCAAATATTAGTTATATTCAGTGACCAATAATTTTACATTAACGAATAAACGATCAATGAAAAGTAACGCACATGGAAGGACTCAGCCAATTAGCATCAAGTAATGGTGCGTTCATAGTCCAACGATTTCACAACGATTTCATCGAACGACGTCTACCGATACGCAGTCTTCAAGAGTTATAGCGCAATATGCGCAGCGCGTTTGAAGACTGCGTATCGACAGACGTCGTGCGATGAAATCGTTGTGAAATCGTTGGACTATGAATGCACCATTAGTGACCGCATTTCACATAAATACATCAATAAAATTATTATCGCTATATCAGTCAACGAATTTAGTATAGACTTCAATTGAAAAGTTCCTGTTGTGCAATGCGAATCAACAAGCTTATGCAGGTTAAACTCCATCTTATATGCAAAGTGTTTTTTGCCTATTTATTACTTCCAACAGCTTTTTATTAAGAGTGAAATATACCGGTCTACAAATATCAGACGCATTGTCTTGGTATTTATCCAGCAAATCAATATCAAGGTCTTCTGTCTGATCTGATGTGATGTTGATGTCCGTTTCCTGGACAAATCCACCCCCGCAAGTGTTAACGTACACATGCTCTTGAATACGGAAAGCACCAACACGGTTAGCAGGTATGAAATCTTGACAGATTTCTTCCCCAAGTGGGTCTCTACTGCCTGCATTCGACGTCTCAAAGTCTATGACATTAACAACAGGCGTGTGGATCAGTGATGATCGTACCCCGGACCGTGCCGTTTTGTACAGGATCCTGTAGAGTTTCCCAAGACTTGTAAAAATGGTTGGCCGTGTCCGCCATGATTCATGAAAGTGTATTATTTCCTTCATAATTGTCTTCCAAGTATTTGTGTTAGGGTTATATCCAAATAAAAAATGAGTGCATGGTCCTTCTTGCAACTCCCCATGACCATTGTTTACTGCGTAAATAAGTATGTTCCCATCGTGATATGCAATAGGTGACGAACATTGTATATTTTGTTTTGGTAATGGATCCAACATATTCCAACATTTGTGTGCAAGATCGTAACGCTCCACGCCATTGCCGTGTTTTCCAGCACCATATCCACCAAAGGTATAAATATATCCATTGTGGTGAAACATTGAAGATGAGCGGATATTATAGTTCAAGTTGCAAGGCTGCATTGGCAACCATTCGTTATTTTCTGTATCATATTCGCAGCAGTCTTTGCATAATATCTCATCAGGATATTCAAATCTGGTGAAGGCACCTATTGCATATAATGTTTCATTAGCTGTAACCAAACTCTTCAGATTCTTTGGGTGCAACATATGAGGGATTCTACTCCAATTGTGGGTCCTACTTTGTTTCCTTCCACCGTAATATGCAATCCAAAAATCTAAATCCTGGAGTAAGTTGAAATTATAGATAATTGTTATCGGAGCCTAAAAAAGGAACAGAAAGAAAAAAGTGTTATTGTCAAAATTCATTTTAATGTAACTTAATTGAAAGACGAAATCAATGCTGTTTCATTTCATACAGTATTGGGGGGGGGGCGTAAATAAAAAATGGAGCATCCGACAGGGTTGATGACATGAGACCCTGAAGAGCCACACAGACCGGTGCTCTTTGGCGACATTTTTGGGCCCATAACTTCAAAATAGAGCCTCCGGGGGGAAGCATTAACATGAGTACACTGATAGGGCGGGCTGGACAGAACAATGGTGGTGGTCACGTTCGTACGTTGACAGGGGCTTGAGAGGGTATGCCTGCATCTCAAAAGTGCCATTATCATTTCCACGTAAAGTTTATCTAAATGTGATGGCTCACCCCGAAATGGGGGACTTTGAAGATGATATCAATTTTATTTTTTCATTTCATCTGTAGCAGCATATTCTCAGCTTTAAAATGACACCTTACTTGTTGAAATTGATCAAGACGATCAAATTTTACAACAGAAATTCTGCTGGGAATTCTTATTATTTTCTTTATTTGTTGCTGTCTATTTTCACCTGTATCTTGAAAAGTGTTCTGTCGCAAAGTCCCCCTTTTCGGGGTGAGTCTTCACAAATTACCCAATGAAAGTATCTAGATTTAAGAACACTGTATATGACAAGATCTGCAAAAAAACTGTTTCATAATAATAATATCTTAACCTAGAATAAATTGCAGTTCGGTACTTACAGATATTGTGCCCCTTCTAGAAAACAAATCTGGACACTTGTATGCCCTCTTTGCTTTGGAATCGTCTGATCTAAGCACCTTTTTGACCTTCTGTAACAACTCCCGACAGTCTTCTTCTTCTTGAATTTCCTCATCAATCAGTTCTTTTACTGTGTCTTCGGCGATGACCCCAAGACGTACTTTGCTGAGCAAGCTTGAAGCATGGATACGTCTTTCTTGCCAATTGTGTTTAAGCCAGTGGACAACCATTTCAAGCACCTACAAAGGTTTAAAACAAATTTTAGATATATGTTACATTACTTATGTTTCGAAACATGTAGAAAAGTTGAACTATTTGATGGAATAAATGGTATAAATGGTGAAAACTGTCAAAACTTGATGGAATTTTGTGATATTATTGACACAGGTTGAATAATTAAGCCATGGGAGTATCCTTAACTTCAGACAGCGCACACTTTCCTATGCACGGCAAAACCAGTATTTCTCCCATCAACTTTTTTCTATAGAATGTTGTTCAGGATATTATACTGAGCCTTTTTCTTTACACAGCTGCCCTGCAGCTGAGTTCTGTATCTCTAGGAATCTTTCTTCTTCTGGCAACAGTTTGATTGGCCATTACTCCAAGATGCTTTGAGCTATTGTCATCAAACTTGGACACAATACCAATGAGCACCTCCCATTTATGTCAAATGACCTTTCGGGATCAAAAGGTCACGCAGCGGTCACAGGGGTCAAATATGCGATTTTGCTTTAAAACGTTTCAACTCCAACAGAAAACGTGCAATTGCGATTGGGTTTTGGCACAGGCATTGTCTTTGGTCAACGCACAAAAGTTGGTCATTTAAAAAAATACGGAGGTCATTATGGGTCACTTCCGGGTCAAATTTGAAAATATATGAAAATCATGAAAAATCAACATCTTCCTAGTACAAGGTGGTATTATAATTATTCTACTTGCACAGGTAGATTGGCAAAAATATATAGAACAAATCTTGGTGACCTTTGATCCCAAAGGTCAAAGTTCATAGGTCAAAGGTGACAGATCAAATTATCAAAATGCTCCGATTGCCTTGAAAATTGGTATGCAGGTACTTTACGGCATTCTGAACAACCTAAGCACATTCTAAAAAATCATCCAAGGGGTTTAAAGGGGTCAAAGGTCAAATTCTCACAATGCTCCGATTGACCTGAAATTTGATATGGATGTACTTCAGGACATCCTAAGCAACACAAACACATTTTAAAAATCATCTGGAGTCATTAAAGGAGTCTTAAGGGTGTCAAAAGAGGTCAAAGGTCAAATTCTCAAAATGCTCCGATTGACCTGAAATTTGATACGGATGTACTTTAGGACATCCTGAGCAACATAAACACATTTCAAAAATCATGCGAGGTCATATAAACGGGTCTTCAGGGGATCAAAAGGGGTTAAAGGTCAACTTACCAAAATGCTCCGATTGACCTGAAATTTGATATGGATGTACTTTAGGACATCCTGAGCAACATAAACACATTCTAAAATCATCCGAGGTCGTTAAAGCGGTCTTAAGGGGGTCAAAAGGGGTTAAAGGTCAACTTACCAAAATGTTCCGATCGATATGAAATTTGATATGGATGTACTTTAGGACATCATGAGCAACATAAACACATTTTAAAAATCATCCATGGTCATTAAGGGGGTCTTATGGGGTGAAAGGTCAAATTATAAAAAATGATCCGATTGGCTTGAAATGGGCATAGAGGTACTTTAGAGTTTCCTAAACAACATAAAATATTTGTAAAAATATCCGCGGTCATTAAGGGGTCAAATGCCAAAATAAAATGTCAAAATTGCCAATAAACTCAAAACAGTTTGACCGATTCACCTGAAATTTGAAACTTACACCTCTCTAGTGGTCATCTTTCACATGACACTGAAAACTAAATTTCGAAAAATCGGACCAAGCTCCTTTAAGCTGTAAATCTGGCACGTGAGAGAAAATCGACGTTTTGAAGCGGAAAGCTTTTTCGAGCTGAGGGGTAAATAATACCTTATTTTGTTGATTCATGTTCTCCTACCATGCACCTCGAGAAGATGTGTGTACTTCTGGTTACCAATCGATAACATAAGGTCTATCGATGACATTTTTGTTGAAATACGCTCTGAGTTATATAAAGCTTTAGTGAAAATACGCCAAATTATTTCGGGCATGTAACCCTTGACCTTTGACCCGAGAGCAGAAATAGTATGTACTTAAAGACTCTCCTACTACTAGTTGCAACAAATTGTGCCTCGTGTATTTGGCAACTACTAAAAAATACTAAAATGGCTATTATAAAACAGAATAGTTACGTGTAACCTATTTTTAAAGTGGAGAATAACGATAATTACCTCAATTTCTTTGCAAGATATGTCATCATTATTCACTAGCAGTGTCAAAAGCGGAAAACAAGCTTTCTCTAAGAACTCCTCCGAACTTTTCAGATGATCTATATGACCACACAGATATCTCATTGATCTGGTAACCAGGGGCTCCGGGATGGAATGTGTGTAAGAATCAGGAAGTAGGCAGATCTGGACAACGTCATCAACCGGTACATCTTCTAGTTGCCATGAATGAGTACATTTGAGACTATCATAAAAGTGCTGAAATATGTCTGGAAACTGTAAGTAGGTGCCCATTTCAAGAAGACCACATGCTGTTTCTGCCGTAACTTTCAATGTCCCTGTGTACGCATACTCTATCAGTTTTCTAAATATATCAGCGTTGCCGTCAATCTTGACTCCCTTTTCTGTTGCTTCTTTGAACCCAGATGAGAACATAGCCCTGAAATAATCACTGGAAGCAGACAGAACTGCTTTATGAGCATGGAAGGTTGTACCTGAAACATTGATTGTTATGTCGCACAGTTCTACTTCCTTTCGCAGTTCATTCAAAGCATTTCTTAACTTTTCCGGATAATCTTCTGTTGAAGTAGGTACAAAGTAAAATTCATCTTCTACATGAATAGAAGAACTGGATTGCAGGATATCACAGTAGGGCCGCAAAATATCTGGAAACTGCAAATAACTACCCATATCGAGAAGACCACATGATGATTTTTGTGTCACTTTCAATGTACCTGTGTAAGCATACTCTAAAAATTTCTCAAATATTTCCCGGTTGCCGTCGATTTTAACTTTTGTCTCTGCCGCTTCTCTGAATCCAGATGTGAACATAGCCCTGAAGTAATCACTGGAAGCAGCCAGGACTGGTTTATGAGCATGGAAGGTTCTACCTGAAACATCAATTGTTACGTCGCAGACTTCTTGTGTTTTACGCAAGGTATTCAAAGATTGTGTAAACGTCATTGGGTCATTGTCTTTGTCACCTATATATAACAAAAACAGAAACAAAATATATTTTGAGAATGCAAGTTGTATTAAATCTTCGTTGATATCTGTGAAGCAATATTTTTGGTAGGTTCCTATACATGACATTAATTATGAGTTTCATTTTGAAACAAGTTTGAAGCAATAATAGTTTGAATAACAGTAAAAAGAAATTTCCTTTTTATTCAAACGTTTGAAAAGATTTATTTTACAGGGACCACCCATTATCAATTTGTTCTCTTCCTAATAAACATATGATTTTTCAAAAAAAACACCTACTGGTATAAAATTCGCTGAAAATTTTGATTTGATTTGATAGGTTCCTTACATGACATAATATTATGATTTTATTTTAAAACAGCTTTTATCTATTGATCATGTTAATGAATTATGTGATTTTTTTCAGTTACCCAAAATAAAGCAGGATAATTTTGAGATTTATATAACGCCTTTTTACAAAGTATGCAAGGCGCTAAAGAAAAGAAACGGGATATTTTAGACAGGAAAACGATGAGACGTAAGACAGCCCTGAACCCAGACAATTCACTACAACCACGAATGCTCAATGGTAACTCATTCCAAAGACGGGGACTAGCAACTGACAAAGCACGATCATCCGATTTTTCTTTGAACGAAGCACAGAGAAAGTGATGGTAGATTCAGAATGAAGAGCAAATAAGAGGACCAATATTGGGGTGACTTCTGATAGAAAGCTTTGAAACAAGGGTACATCACCTTAAAGGTGCAATTCATGATATTGATGTGGCCTCTTTTCTAGCTAAATAAAAAGAAGAGTATAACATAAATATACTCTGAAAATGTCACTTGATTCCGGCCGTCCGTTTCCAAGTTACAAGCTTTTCAGCATAAAACGCAAGCACATATGAAAGAATGGATAGGGGATCGTAACATATACCACTTGAGGATTCTTATAAGCTAAAAAACTCAAATTTGATAGAGATGACCTTGAGGGTGAAAAGTGGATCATGAATTGCCCCTTTAAATTGAATCATCTCAGGTATGGGGAGCCAATGAATCGATCGTAAAGGTGGAGTAGGCCTAGCGTTATGCTAGCGTTATGCTAGCGTGTGAGCGTCTAGGATGTCTGCAAAGAAGACGAGCACATCTGTTTTGCAGGACTTGGAGGCGATACGAGTTAGTTGTTTTTTATCAATGTCATATAACATAGAGTTGCAATAATCTAACTTGGATAAGATGAGACTGCGAACAATATTCTGTAAAGTTTTTTATATCCAAACATTTGCGAAAACGGTACAAATTTCGCAACTGCTAGTTAACAGAACGACATAACGCTCAAAAATAACGCCAAGGTTACAGACGATGGGGAGGAAATAATTGTATGGTCACTGAGCGGGAGAGTAAGATGCTTTAACGACTGAAGCTCCAGGGCTGCAGGTCATTTCCTCATCGGCTGTGTCGGAAGAGACCGCAGGCGGCATCACCATCACCGTCGTCTGCATAGGTGTGATACTTCAGGTCGTGGTGCTCAATAATCTTACCAGCAGAGCGGGTGCGATCAGGTAATACGAAAATAATAGTTTATCTGCCACCTACCTTCTGACGTCCTCACTTTTTTGTAGAAGTCTGGTTTCCTTTCTGTCGTCTGTTTGTTGCCCATGTTTTTTTCATGTATTCTGTACGGTGGTAAATATATAAAATTTGCAATATATTTTAACAAAATAACTACAAGCTTGAATCAGCAATCATTATGAAGAGTTCAGTCCCGGGGGGGGGGGTACTTACATTAACGGAAGGTACGGGTATGTGCCGCCCTCGAGACCCCCATTTCAAGCCTCCTCTTCCGCTCCCCAAGATGCTCTTTTCAAGATTACCCCAGTTCCAAAGACCCCATTTTCAAAGAAAATGATTCATAAATGTATTTTATCATGTTTTCAAGCTAATTTTGAGCGATTTTTAGCAAATAGTCGTATTTTTATGGGAAAAAAAGCAGTTCCTGAGACCTCGAGTCGGGAAAAAATCAGTTCCATAGACCCTCTTTTTGAACAAAATCCGTTCTGCAAGACCCTATGTTCGATATCGCGGATCTCGACGGTCGAGTATCCCCCCCCCCCCCGGGGAGTTCAGTATGACTATGCATATGACTAATGTTGCAGTCACGAATAATGTGCCATAAATAGATTTCACTCGATATCTTTTTAACTTTTGCATTTATCCTTCTTTGAAACAAAGGGCAACATAATCGACCCCTAACAAAAAACGAAAATACTTGAATAGGCATTGCTAACTTGAACTTGAAAATAATAAATAATTAAAAAGTTAGCTTCCGAGTTTCATATGCCTCTAGACCAAAAATTGCGGTGTGCATGAACACTATATTCAGCAACATAAAACACAAGTTATTTTGGCTTTTAACACATTCATTTCTTTCACCAGTTCACTGAGAAATATTCAACAGTTCTGATAAATTGTCGTTAAATTATTGTCCTTGATTTGCTTAAGCTCATAAATATATAGCACTATATCATTGTCATCATCTGAATTTCATTTATCATAGATTTCACTGATTAATTGCCATTCTACCATATATTATGAATTCACCTCTGGAAAAGAGCAGTAAATATTTATAATATACCGTATGAAAATATTTTTGTCATTTGATATATAAACTTGCGTAAACTCACTTAACAAAAGTTAGCTTGTGTATCCTGAATTAAGCTTACCGTGGATGCTTAGCCTAGCCTAGCCTTACAACATGACAATTCAGACGGAAATTCAGAAGATAAACAAACCTTATCGGGCCACCGTCGTCCGGTCAGGGATAGTAGATAAATTCGGGATAGGAATCTGGTATACCTTGCCAACGGAAAAAATGAAGCTTCAGCGCAAATTTGTAATTCGACGTCACAAAATTAATTATGTATTCAACCAATCACGTACAAGCTCATTAGTATGCCCGATTTTAGCTGATTTTGTCAACAAAATGTTCCGGAAATTCTCTTGAATTTCAGTGCAATAAAAGTGAAAAATAAATAGAACCAGACCCATACAGCATTAGATACACTAATTCTGAACAACTTTTGGCTGATGGTACTATAAGCTCACCGACACAAAGAGTGAAATTTCCATTTGAAATCGGCTGAGTAAGCTTAAAGATTTCAAGCACACCAGGCCAATCAAACTGTAAGTTACAAGTTCGAATTCGTACGCAACCAGTTAACGAGAACTCGAACTTAACATTCTGGTTATTGTGTTATATGTACAACCAGCCCGAGGATTCCTCTGCGCACAGGTTCTACGCATGGTTGCTATGGGTTGTATGGCATATGTAGTAAATGTCACCTTAATCAGCTGTTTATAACAAAAGACTTCGCGTATGCAACCTTAATCAGCTGTTTATAACAAAAGACTGCGCGAATGCAACCTTAATCAGCTGTTTATAACAAAAGACAGCGCGTATATATCAGCTTTTAATGACTACCAAATATGGTAAAAAAAAAGGCTTCAGCTAAAACGCGAGAGAAACAGGGCCCTGGTCCGGTGCTCGGGTGTGTATGTGTGTAAAAAATCTGATATCGCCCTGTATGAGTGATCTCACGCCAGGGCAATATCATCACGGTTTTTATTGTCAAAAAATTCCCGTATATGATGTCAAAGAGGAAATATACCAAATATTTTTAATAGTCTAATGCAGTGTCAACCAATCAAGAATATTGTTAAAAGACTTACCATAAATGAGCTGCACGATTCAAGTTCTTTTTAATTGGAGTTTTCACGACGCTTGGACTAATTCACGAAGTTCGTCTGTCAACATATAAATCCAGACAAATGCAAAGAATAATTCCTCACATGTATGTAGATCACCAATCCAAGAGAAATAATTTATTTTACATTTTCCAGTTCCACGATTTCACATGACCAAAGCTAGTGTAAATAAATTTCAAAGATCTTTCTGTCACAAGTTTATAATTTCCATCAATTTTGTAGCTCTTCGATGTTGTTTAATGATGATCCCTTGCTCATGGTATCGAATCTGTAATCTTCCATATAAAATATGTTTATTGAATGTAGCAAAACTTCCGTATAGTTTTAGAGTTAACGTCATCTATCTTGTTAAACAATTCAGTTGAAATAAATCAATTATAATATATAGTTTTGTACGACATGTATGTAATTCCAATAGATGGAATACGTAAAATATCCAGGCACATTATTCTAAGATGACATGTAAATTCCAACAATAGACAGATTACGCGAAAGATCCGCATAAAATTGTTTCAAACTTATTACTTCCAAATATACGATACATACTGTGCTTTACTTTCAAAAGTCGACAAGTTAAGAACAAGTTATTTAAGCTACAACACATTTTGTACGTCAATATTGACATTTCGATCTATTACATAACATGACAAATAAGCAACCGCTGCTATCTGTTCAAAGTTTTGCCCGGATGTTATTGATGATTATGCAAATAATCGACAAGCTACATGTACTAAAATTGACTAGGTTTTCCTGTTACTGTTGAATAATTGAAATATTATTTTGAAACCAGAATATCTTGAAGATATTATTTCTATTCCCAACGCTAGCTTAGATTGGTCCTTTGCAGCGAGTTCTTAAAATTATTTCTATACCGCACGCGTGACCTTTTCAATTTTCTTTTAGACCTACGATGTTTCCCTCATTGAGTCTCGAACGCTAATGAAGCTCGCTATGTGAAACAAATGTTCAGAATGTGGTAAAAGCATGAAACTTGGCACATACATTCAATCCATGTAATTCATGATTTTGATGTAGCTTCTTTTCTAGCTAAATAAAAAGAAGAGTACAACATATTAAAATATATACTGAAAATTTCACTTGATTCCGACTGTTCGTTTCTAAGTTACAAGCTTTTCAGCATTTTGAAAATCCTCATAGACTACTGCGTTGTAATTACTGTCGGGGCCCCGACAATAATTAGAAAATAACACATTTTCTCACTTTTCTCAAAAATGCAAGCACATATGAAAGAACGGTTTGGGGATCGTAACATATACCACTTGAGGATTCTTATAAGCTAAAAAACTCAAAT
>JXSR01S016503.1:44385-55608 GCA_000969725.1 Ophiothrix spiculata | reverse complement strand
ACCTTGAATTTCAGAGTCAAAATGGTGCCGGAAAAAATGCAAGGCATGTTTGTCCGAAAGCTTGGACATTATACTTTGATTATATGTACAACTTACCTTTTACTAATAAAATGGGAACGGGTTTGCAATACATCCTACACTAATAAGGGATTCCACCCTGCCAGCTTGAACCCCCCCCCCCCTGCAGGGGGTACAATGGGTGCTTATAGGTTTAGTTGCATCCCCTAGAACATTTTCAGTGGCTGAAAAAGAAAGAAAAGAAACAGTAACTTTCCATTTTGATTTTTTTTTAAAAGATGTACGGATTAGCCAGAATATGCCTTTTTATTGTGGGTTTCGCTGTATAATTACACACAAACGTACATTTTAAAATCGCTTTCCCGACCTTATTGTAATACCGAAATCTCTGAATTCATCATATATTATGAGTTTCGTAATTTTGATAATTTAATAATTTTTGAAAGATTTTAAATTTTTGAACAACTACCCCCCCCACACCCCATTTATGAAAAGATTATTTAATTGCTATTAAAGTTAATGTGTATTGTCTCCAAAATAAAATCACATAATAGTTTCTTTAATACTCTCTACCTGAGATAAGTAAGCCATCTCTTTGCCTTGCCAAAAGCATTTTGTATTCTCTCATTGGATAAAATATCTTTTACAGAAGCAACCTTATCACTTCAATAGTGATATTAACAGTGTCTGTAGCAGTAAAATTTTTAGGTATCTTCGGCATCGCGACATTTTAGAATGTACGATATTAACTACAATGAACATGTCGGAACAAAGTTACTTTTTACTTCGAAACATAATGGACAAATAACATTGACTTTTACTCATAATTTTGGGTCAGAAAAGTTAAAAAAACATAGATAAATGTTATATTATGATCTTAAAAAAATCAAAAATATTTTCATGCTTGTTATTGTATTTTTTTTCTATTTATGCAGTATGGAAATGCGGGACGTCCCGCATTTTGGGCTTTCAAAAGTCTGAAATGCGGGACTGTTTCACAAAATGCGGGACGGTTGGCAAGCCTGCTTACATGATACAAAACCACCAGTTCACAACGTTGTAGAATACAAGGGATATGCCATGGATCTTATAACAGTCTGATACTCGATACTTGTTGTTGCATACTTCAAGGTTTATAGAGTACAGTGGAACCTCGTTAACACAAAATCACTGGGGCCAAAGAGTTTGTGTTATCAGGATTTTGTGTTACTTATCCAACTCAATTCAAATAGGAAATCAATACTTGGGACATAACACCCATTTTTTGTTATCAGGGTTTTTGTGCTAAAAGATTTTGTGTTAACAAGGTTCCACTGTATATGGCAAATTAGGTCCTCCTCTATAATCATCATCATCCTTTGACTTCTGTCGAGATCAATGACACACTTCTTTGCCAACCATCTTTATTACACATTGCACTTCAAGGGTCCTCCAAATCACCCATCATAACTAGCTGTGAACTGAACTGCACTTGGCAACCCAGCAATGATGTATTATTGTTAATTGAAAACACAGCACTGCTCCATATACTTACATGAGGGGTATCCTTGGTGTAAACTGCAAGTAATGAAGAAAACAGAGGAAATGATTATTAAATGCACAATGACGAAAATAGGGACATGGTCCCTGAAGGTCGTCATTGAAGTGGCATCCATTTCCGAGTTTAATATCTCTAGATATTTTGTCACAAGGTGATATACCAAGTTCACCAATGTTAAATAAATTATGCAAATTAGGTACTTAATATATGCATTTTTATGCAATGTAAATCTAATCATTTCAAGAGTATGTCACCCTGGCCCTTCCTACCAAGTGGCATTCATTTCCAAGTTTCATATCCCCAGATATTTTGTTCACAAATATTTTACTTTTTTCCAGTCAGGGAAAAATCAGGAAATTTGATAAAAAATGCCTGAAATCAGGGGAAAATCAGGAAATTTTAATCAAAAGTTTTCATTTCCCCTGGTGTGTCAGGTCTCTGTAAAATTTAGGTTCTCTTCGTGGTCAAAGGATTTGAAAAGTAACCTGTTTTTGCATTTTTCATCATGGAATTTTGAAATTTCAACAGGGAAAAGTCAGGGAATTTTGTTTTCTTAAAATGCTGAGAACACTGTTATACCTGTATTTGCCTCTTGTTGAAGTCTCCTGAAGACTGGGACAATGAGTAAGACTGAAGAGCACCTGAAATGCACAAATCACATATACAATAAAATTTAGCTCTGACTCAACCATCATTTATTTTCTACTGGCCTATACTAAGATATAAAATTCACTGGCCAAGCAGCATCCTTTACGTTCGGCTATGACGTCATCTAGCCGAATTAAGGATTGTTAGGATCTAGAAACACCTCGCAACAACATCAGGGTGGAGTGACCGAGACCCTGATATGATGTTAAAATATATCCGTTAGTACCAAATTTTGTA
Organism: Ophiothrix spiculata; assembly: GCA_000969725.1. NCBI lineage: Eukaryota > Metazoa > Echinodermata > Ophiuroidea > Amphilepidida > Ophiotrichidae > Ophiothrix > Ophiothrix spiculata. Next base: position 53,165 of record JXSR01S016503.1, on the reverse strand, counting down.
TTTGATTTTGAGAACCTCAATATTATTTGAACTGTGAACAATCCTGGTGAATCTGTTAAAGTGCAACATATGCTAAATACTGAATGAAAATTAGCCTTACCCATTTAAAAAAAGGAAAAAGCTTTGTTTTCCAAAATGCAGCAGTATAATCTAGCCATATTTTAAAAGAAGCCAAAATGTTAAAGAGGCATTGGACAACTTAAACATCATCCCCCAAACTTTTTTCAAGACATTTTGAGATTTTTACATCATTTGAAATGTTAGCGGTAATAATGGATGCATACAAAGTTTCATTGCCAAATTCAACCCCTACATATCAAAAATTTTGGATTTGCTTTTATTATTAATTATCATTGTCAACAACAACAACAACAAAATACTGCTCCCTGGGTGGCTTTAATAGAAAATTTAAAGGGAAATTGAGATTTCTTTTGATTTATCTGTAATTTATGAAGCAAAGGCAATGTTATAGCAATAAAATGTTCACCTTTTCCTGACATACTGCATCGTTACACACTTTTACAAAATAGCTTCGTACCCAAAATCAACTTGCAAAACAAAAGTATACTTTTTGATGTATCTAAAGGTTTTGATCAAAATTTTCTCAATATTTAGTGCTTGACAGTCATTTACAAACAAGTAGTATGTAAATCATCTGCAATATTGTCCAATGCGCCTTTAATTTTACATGTTGAAATTTACCATGAGAATGTGAGGATGGAGATCTGGATGGCTGAGATGAGGAATAATATCTCTCACTTCTGAAACAGCATGGGATACAAAACAAAATAGTATTATTGTGTTAGTAGAACAGGCAGTAGAAATCATAGGTAGGAACTTTTGAAGTGCAGTGTATATACTACATTATATTGACTTGTACATTCGCTTTTATTGCATCCTTATTTGTTGCTTTTTTACTTTGAAACTGTATAAATTGAATTATGATCCAATTTTATGTACCAAATGTCAATGAATATCTCCTTATATCCATGCATGAAATATCTAATAGAGCAGGAGCATAGGCTGTAAAAAAAGTGATCGTTCAACCCTCACTACATCCAAGGTTTGATACCCAAGGCAGTTAGTATAGGTCCCCCACAACACCCCCAGGTAGTTAGTGGAAATGAATTGTGGTATAGAATTTTTTTTACAGCTTGTTATATATGGGTACTACGAGGCACCGGTAAATTACTCAAATTTAAGGGGTAGGGGTTGCTCAACAGGCCATAACTTCAATTTTATAGGGTAGATAGCCATGATTCTGGTATCAATGTATAGCTATTACATATAACTATCATATTAAGTATAAGTGGTTAATTTGATAAATTCAAAATGGCCGCCAAATTTCAAAATGGCCGCAAAAATTCAAAATAGTTGCTATTTTAGCACATGTGGAAAATATTTCCCATTTAATGCAACATTTAAGACCATCATGTGATTATTATGCATTGATAGGAGGATTAACACTGTTGCTACTAGGTTTTAAAAATCACAAATTTGATAGCTTTTCAAAATAGCCGCCAAAATTCAAACTAATTGCCTTTTTTGCATATGTGCAAAAATTTTTCCCATCTAATGCAATATTAAACCCCTTCATGTGATTGTTATGAATTAGAAGTAGGTTAAATATACATTTATACTAGATTTTAAAAATCACATATTTGATAGTTTTTCAAAATGGCCGCCAAAATGTATTAAATTAGGTGATTCAATGAATAATATCTCACAATTGTATATTTGACCATTACGCACAATGGATACCAAGTTGCTTGAAATGTAACTAATTACTCAGTTTAAGACAATAGCTGCATTAAAGTCCATTTTCATGGCTTGAATTTGTTGTAATAGAATTGATTTTAAGTTCCCTCTTTGTAAAACTTAGTATTTGTGAAAATCACACTGCAACTTGTAGCATAGGCACATAGGTATATGTTGTCAGAAGAAATTTCTAGTCAAATTCGACACGTCAACCAAGTCTATAATTGAATCATATGCAAATCAAAATAGTATGAAGAACTCAAAAATGTTCAGTAGAAATTATCAGAAGTTTAAGTTTAAAGCAGCAAGTCAAACTCTTGTAAAGAATCATCCTCATCAGACACATAAAGTTTTGAATGTGGATTATTGCACTCGTCGAAGTTGAAGCATTGCCATGCTTCTGTGCACCCCAGATTGTTTGTTTTGCAAGAGCAGTCTGATCTGCGGCATGCTGATTTTTTGCAATTACAAAACGACAGCTCTAAGAGTGCATGGAGAGCAGGGTCTTTAATTATCAGGACAGGTCGGAGCACACTATCTTCACTTGTTTTCCAGCCATGATCATTTGACGATGGCAAGTCCTGATTTGCTTCTAGGGCCTTTCTCCAAACATACACTTGGTAATTTGCTCGCTTTAAGTGTTGCAAGAGGCTGTCTGATTTCGGTGAAAGACATTCATTTTGTTTTTGGCAAAACAGCCAGTACCTGACATCGTCTGATCTTGTTCCAGCTTTTTTGACAGTAGTGTAGAGCTAGCAAATGAATGATGCACAGTTTTCTGCAGTTGCAGTACTCAAAGGTAGCGTCATTCCAACCTCCGCCAATCTCTCTTGCACCATTTGGCTACCTAACAGGGCTTTCATTGCCTTCTTCTTGCCAATACCTGACAGTGAACTTGTTGAGTCACAACCTGTTAGGGAATGCAGAGCAGGCAAGGCAGCACACACACCCCGCCCAAGTTGTTCTGCCACGATGTGTATTGGTATTTATCGAAGCTTGTCTTTGACACCAGTCCGAAACCACAGCCCCCTACAGCCAATATCATTGAATAGAGAAGTACAAATCACATCTACGTCGGTATCAGGTAACTGAACAATGATTCTGTTGTAATTGTGAGACGCATGTTTTGCATGCAACAGAATCCTAGTATCAGCTTCTTCCTGGTCTGATGTGAGTTCTTCAATGGGTACTGCAACACCTTTTGTCACTGACACAGCTTGGTTGCAGTCCGTAAATCCACCTCCAATTACTAACTCCTCTCCTTCTTTCAACCTTTCTTGACCAAACTGTCTCCTAAGAAATGCACTCAAATTGGTTTTGTTTTGAGGATTTGCTACGAACTTTGTCCATTGCTTTGGAATTGGTGTGGCCTGACCTCGTATCTGTACCTCCAGTGCATCAGATGCACCCCTCTTGAATCGTTCGCCTGCTTTAATAGATGCATCTAGGTATCTGTCAAACACAACATCCACCCTTTGGCATCCATTTTGACCAAGTTGTGATGTCAGGATTTTGTATTGCTTTTCAGCAAGCTGTCCAAATGTGTATGCCTCACCAGATTTTACCATCTGAACCATGGCCATGGCATCAACAAGGTGGGATGTGGACATCCCTTTGGCTATTTGAGGTGGGTTTGGTAGCACTTCCTCAGCAACAGTGTCTTGTAATTCTGAGAAAAAGAACACTCTTTGTAGTTCTTCTAAGGCTACCATCAGTGTGCGATATTGAGAATGGTATGGAGGACAATTCATACGATAACACTTCCTTCAACTCAATATCTCGAGTTTTAGCCGCTATCACAAGACGCCCAAACAAATTCCTATCAGCTTTAACAGTTATAACCTTTTCATCTGCTGATTTTAGTTTTGTTGTTTTGGATAATTTGACAAAAGTTTTGAGCTTAAAGTAACGCACTGTATCGCACAATGTTTTCTTGTTTGCGTTAAGCCTCTGTTGAACAAATGTTGTCATCTGTGATTTTCCAGATTCGTAGGATTTTAACATTTGAACTGAATCATCAGAAGGCATAACAAGGCATGTTGCAATGTTAACAAGAGGTGTGGCTTCTCTTTGGCTTGAGTCATCTAAGCTGAAGGGATCCATCATAAGATCTGAAGTGAAATATGCTAGCAAACTTTGAACACCTTGTTCATCCTGATTGATTCTTGTTACATTCACCTCTTTATGTGGCTTGGAATGGTTTGTGTTTTCCATTATACACATCTCTTTGAGTGTTGTAGTAATTGCTAAACGCTGGTGACTTGTTAAAAACCAGCGCTTTAGTGCGCCTTCTTGTTTGCTTATACCAATGATCCCTCCTTTGGTTTTAGAGTCCTAGTTGATTGACTGCTCCAGTGCCGTATCTGTAGACACTCTGGAAAATGGAAATCCTGAGCGACTTACACAGTGACTTCCATTCATGAATTCTTGGTGTACTGCAGGGTAATGTTGTGGTAAGCTATTCATATCAGCCATATATACGGGCAACCATCTTGAATAATTTGGTCTGTCAAATGCAAAAAAGTATGGAGTCATAGCAGCAGTTGTTGAAAGATGTAACGGCTAATCTCCACATCTTTCAGCTCTCAGAAACTGAAGCAACATCTGCACAATATCTATGTAGTCAATCCAAAATGCAAAAAGTTGTGACCTAGCTTTTGATTCCTCTTTGAATGTATTAAACTCGGCTTCTAGAGTACTAACTTCATTTGTCAAAGTTTCAAAGTTCTCAAGTACATTATCTCTATTTCTGACAGCAGCCTGACAGGCATCAATTTTCTCAATCAAACTTTCTCTGCAAATATGACTCGAATCTTGATTAGACAACCAAGTGACAAAATATTTCCACAGCAGACAAAAAAGGGCTTCCATAACTAGTTTGTGGGCGTGAATACATCGATTGTAAGAATTTCCACTCATAATTGAACCTTCCATAGACACCACTCCCTATCAACAAATCTTCCAATCCAGATCCCACGTACTTCTTACCCATCACTCCGAGGAAGTTGAGAACAATATGGAAGCCACCCATACGTATTACTGTGTCTGCAAAGTCATCAGGTTTGCGCCACTTGATCTCTCTGGCTTTCATGTAAATAGCCAAGTCAAACGTAATTACTGTGTCTTTCTGTCCAAGGCTACCCACCATGGCCTGCACGTTCTTCATGACTGTATAGATTGTGCTGAATTTTGTTGAAGAACCATTTATCATAGGACAATACCCGACAGTGGGGATTGGAATTGGCTGGTGAACTAAGTCATTGAAACCACTCCAACTGGGCAGCTGCTGCTCTCTCGTAGGCAATGGAATGAGATCAACCTCAAACAACTTTGTTGGGCACAGCCTTGCCAGGATCCACGCCATGTCCATCTGATGCACTCGTGATGTCAAGTCATCATTGCAATTGTACCAGTCCTGAAGGATTGTGTCCACAAAGTTTGCAACAGGAGGCTTCTTGCCATATGCACTGAATTCGAGTATGGTTTTGCTGATTCTTGTGGCTTCAGGGCTTTTAGTCTCTTTAGTCATGTCATAAGCTTTACCAGATTTGAGGTGAGGAGATATATCTATAGCTAATGTCTCAAAGGCATCACAGTAAAGACTTTCCTTTCCTCCCTCTGTAAAGGTTGTGAACTTAAGGTTAGATGAACTAGTATAGGTAGAAAAGCTGGCCTTATGATACTGTGCTTCTGCTGCTATGAGATCATTATTTATACTAGTAAGAAGACCCAACATATCTATGTCGCCTTGTTTCTCAGCTGCATTTTTAATAGTCTCACTCACTTCGTGTGTCCTTGCAGCTACTAATTTTGTCACTTTCTTATGGGTTCTCTTCTTGCAAAAGATGCATTTAGACCAATCAGTTGGGACAGCTTGAGACCGACGTTTCCTGGGACTTGAAGAAACTGGACTTGCATCCAATCTAGAACTACTCCATTGTTTGTCTCCTGTCATCTTTCCTGCTTCCTTGTACCTAAATACAGCCTGCATTACATGGAAACTCTTTTGTTTTTATATGGATAGACATGTAGGACACCCTGATATATAAAATTCAGAATTTGCCATCCCTGTAAGTTTTAATTTATTTTCAAGAATACAAATAATTATTACAGCTGTCATTAGGCTAGAATCTATTTCTTAATTACTTTTGACCTATGACCTTGAAGGTCTTGCCTCTCCAGAGAATTAAACAAAACATAGATTTTACAATTACAGATGTTTGTCAAATGTAACACTGACAAAAAGAACTATGACACACCAAACAATTTTAGGAAATTTATAAACTTTTAATGGATTTTAGCAATTATATAGTGCTTCATATGTCAAACACCAGGCCATAATCTAATCTTGGCAGCCATTTTGAAAGTTATGCTTTAACTAAACAAACTATAATTTTAGTTAAAACATTACACAATAATTTATATGGTCACAGATTAGCATCTGATTGAAATATATATGACTATATACAATAATATATACTAAGATATGCTAAAATAGCAATTTTTTGTTCATTTTGGCGGCCATTTTGAATTTGGCGGCCATTTTGAATCTTAAAATCTGCTTATTTATACCTGATCAAATAGATATTGTTAATACTTACACATTGGTACCTTAATAATGGCTTTTAGACGGGTAATATTGGAGTTATGACCTGTTAAGCTACCCCTACCCCTTAAAATTGAATAATTAACGGCACCTAGTGGTACTCTTAATCTTATATAACAAGCTGTAAAAAAAATTCTATATCACAATTAATTTCCACTAACTACCTGGGGGTGTTGTAGGGGGTCCATACTACCTACCTAGGGTATCAAACCTTGGATGTAGTGAGGGTTGAACCAGTGCTCGATTTTAACATTTGAAGTTACTTGCACAGATGATAATTTTCTTCAAATATAAGCTTAAAAACTTGTAATTTTACTTGCACTCAATGGTGCACTGGCAAAATTCCACTTGCACAGAGCAAATTCTACTTGCATTTGTGCAAGTAAAACCCCTTAAAATCGAGCACTGGGTTGAACGAATTCATTTTTTAAGGCCCCTACAGGAAATTGCTCCTGGTCTATAATACCTGACCATTAATGTAAGCAGTGATCAAATCTGGTTCAGGATTGGGTTCTAATTATCGACATAAATGTGCATCAATCATAGCGTTCATACTTCTGGAATAAATTGCAGCCATGCATGTTTTACGTTCAGGTTCTTGAATGTTTAATCTTGAAAACATTATTTAGCATTTATCTATCGTAATCTTCTGATGTAATCATTAATTTCTATTGTACATAGATCATCTTGTTTAGGCTTTTGCCCCAACTTGGTACTTGGAACCAAGTAAGCTAATATTAATTCTGGCATTTATATTGTGCCTTTTCCAGTGGATACAAAGCACTGGCCATTATTAATTTGCCATAACAAGGGAATCGTCAGACTAGGCCATTTGTGGTCAATGACCAAAGGTGCAGACCTATCAGCACTTAGGTTGTGATATTCTCCCTAAACAGCTCCTCAATACGCTCGGGTTGACAAGGCAAGTGTGATAAAGTGATTTGTCTGTTTTACAACACGTTGGCACTAGCGGGGATCGAACTCGCAACCTTCCGATCATGAATCTGCACTGTTCCGCTAGACTAAAGGAAGCTTATCTTCAACTGGGCTCCAAGATGTTTTAAATTCAGTTTTTTTTGTAACCATGCACAAATGAATTTGAGCGCCTCAACATTACTTGTATGGATAATCAATGCCACATTTTCAGACAAATCTTAAGAAGTGTTTTTGCATTTACCTTGTTGAAGATACAGGACTCTGAATCATGGGGGAACTGGCTCCAACCACTGCTTCCTTCAGACCTGGAGTTTTCACATTAGCTCTGAAATCAATGTTACAATTGCACAACACAGTGAATATTGAGTTTGGAACATTTTCCTGGAGTGACATGTGACAAGGCAGGTGTCAGGCTTTATAATTGAAATATCAATGTTACAAAGTTTGTTTTTTAAAAGAAATGTAAAAAATAACAGAAAGATATCAAAACACTAAAATAGATCTGCCGGTAAAGCAAATTCTAGAGTTTCAGGTTTACAGGGTATCATTTGTTGACAATTACATTTGATATAGTAAGAAATCTAATTTGATACTCAATTTGACAATAAAATTGCCACCAATATTGAATGAAGGAAACTCTCCAAAAGGATCAAGTATATGTTAGGCCCATCCAAAATTCTAGGGTTAGAGTGTGTTTAGGATTAGGTCATGGTTAGTGAGCTAGGGTCATGGTTAGTGAGTTAGGGTCGGGTCATGGGTGAAGTTTTTGATGGAACTTTTTCCCTCATATTTGTAGAGAGGAATGATGGGTATGATGTTGAACTTGACATGCCCTCTTACCGTATGAGCTGCAAACTACCATGTGGAGTGAGGGAAAGACTGGTGCTTGAGGTTGTTGGTGTAGACACAGTACCTGAATGAAAATGAAGCAGGTAGACAAACCCAGGCAAATAATCGGTTAGAATTTTGCATTACTTGAACAGTATATGGCTGCCATTGTCTTAACTATAATTTCATGATTTTGCAAATTTATTTCAATTACATTCTAAAACCGCACCAAGAGAGTGAAATACATGTTAACTTATAGGCACAGATCAGTGGGTCACAGGACAAATATTTAGGCAGACGGAGCCACCAAGTACAAAAAAGGCCTTTTCCCCCATATCTGAGTGGGGAATCTGTGTATGCTTCTATTGCAGCTAGCTTATTCCCTAATATGGTCATGCTCGTCCACCTAAAGGGCAATACTGTACATCTTCCGTTTCCTAACTGTTATGGTCAATTACATTTGTCATTCTCTCAAAATTAAAAGTGTTACCTATTCTTCCGTTGATGGGTGGTGTGCGAATGCTGAGTCTTACTGGTCCTGGTGGTGTAGATCTCACCTGGAAATTTAGTTTAGAAAAAAATTACCATCAAAATGTTGAATGCCTGTTAACCAATCCAATGACAATTTTAATTATCATTTGATAGGTTAACA